>PVIC010005788.1:0-19231 GCA_004025085.1 Thryonomys swinderianus
CAGCTTCTACCCCTTAATATCAAGAATGTCCTTATACCCAATTCAAAATTGTGCCCAGACATTGTCAAATATTGTCTGGGGAACAAAAATGCCCCCTGCTGGTATCATGAGGGCTTTCTTCCTGGCACTTGCTCCCTGGGTCCTTCTAGTGACTTCCAAGCCAGAGGCATTTGTTCTGGCTGCTAGCAAATGACTGTGTACTTTCTGCAGTTGTTGTAGTTCTCACTCCAGCTTTTCAATGCCCTCCTTCTATGTTCAAATTCTGCCTTTCCTTCAAAGAGCTTGTCTAGGTTCCCCGGCTACAGGAAATTTCACCCTAACACACAGGGGCATTGTCTCCAAGTTTTATTTATTTATTGGAACCAGGGATCAAACTAAGGACTTTGCACTTGCCAGGCAGGTGGTGGCACCTGAGCTACATCCTGGCCCCTATCTTGAGTTAACAAGACTCATTACCTTGTTAGCATTCGGAACACCTAGCCCAACACTAGACCCCTGCTAGAAATGCCTTTGAAATCACAGAGCCACTGCACTCAGTGTGCCTTCATTAAGTAGCCCTATAGGCCTAACACTAGAGATACAGACATAAAACTGAAAAGGGCCTTGCCTTAGTGGTAAACAAGACCAGGCTTAAAGGGTGAAATGCTCTTTTCAATTTCACTAGCTCAGGAAAGGAACTCTGTATCTCACCTCACTTTCCCAAACACGAGCTTCACTAGGAACAAGAGCCGCAGCAGCACAGGGCTAGCACATCCCCATAACACCTGGGTCTCTCAACTTCCCCACCTCTTCTCAAAACTGTGGGCTTTGAAGTTAGAGGCCCGGAAACAAATCGTGCTGCTTATACTCACTACTACCTGACTCTACATTATCTGATTTCTGGACTCAGTTCCTCCAGCTCTGATAAGGGATAAAAGGGAGTCAGGAGCATCAGGTACAGCACTTAAGGGGGACTCAAGGTCGGGGCTCACTCGTCCCTCGTTCTCCTTACAGCCAAACTCCCTAGAGGGCCCTGCACAGCGAGCTCTACTCCTTCTGTGCCTCACTTTAACCTGCTTTTATTGCCCCTGAGACACTACACTCCTCCCTGATGGCCCATTACGGGTCAAATCCATTGTACTTCTACACAACTGACCACTTCCTCCTTCTCCTGGAGAAATTTCTTAGGTGTCACCAACACTGCTCTCTCCTGGCTTTTCTTCTGCTTTTCAGTACATTTTCTCGGTCTTTGTGGCTGACACCATCTCTTCAACTCAACTTGTAAGAACTGAGAACCTGAAGGCTGAACCCTGGCTTCTCTTTTCTCTATTAGTTCTTTCCCTACCTTAAGTAACCTCATGCCACTCCACAGACACAAGTTCTGTACTCTTTAGCTATAACCTCCTGTGAGCACAGACCATTATAACTAACTCTTACCTGGTGGCTCTCCTCTAGGTACCTAAAACTTAAAGTGCCCTGAAAAAGATTTTCTAATTATTCTTCATGCTTCCAATCTGTTCAAAGTACAGCAACTTAGAAAGTGCCACCATAATATACCTGATCACTTAAGCCAAACGCAAACATCAATGAAGTCATCTTTGAACACGCGTCTACTTCCTTCATTCCTCACATGCTGCCCTGTCAATTCCACCTCAATTACCTCTTCCCCATGCGCTTTTCTCTAGGCTTCCGCTCCCACAACCACTGTCCAGCACCTTTCACCTCCTTGCCGGGGAGCTGATCCCGTTTCCTCTTTCGCCTCCACACTCTGGAGCGCACAAAGTAGCCAGAGATGCCTTAAACACACATAGCAGTCCCTTCCAGGGCTGCTTCCACTCCTCCACTCAGGCCGCTAAGGAGGCCTCCACGATCTGACCTCTGCCGCCTCATCCTCCTACTCCTGCTCCCAACACCCACTACCAGGACCTCCTGCCGTTCGCCGACACACCAAGTCCTTCTCGGCTCCTGCGGTCCCTGCCGCTCCCAACTCTTCCTGGTGCCTCTGCTCAGTCGAACCTTTCCCAGGGCTCCCCTCCCAGTCCTCGTGGCACTCCTCACCGTCTGAAGTTTCCGTGTTTGCTCACGTGTTCCCCGCCCGCCCCACCCCTACGGCAGGGCTCAGCCTCTCCGCTGCAGGGCGGCGTGGGGATCCTGCCCGGCCTGGGAGCCCCTCGCAGGGAATCAGGCGCGGGGGAGGCGGCCCGCGGGAAGGGGGCTGGAGACCCCTTCACCTCCACACACCGGGAAACTGAGGCCCAGGCGGGCAGGAGCACACATTTATCCCACGGCGCCACACAGAGTCTGTCCTCGGACTTCAACGGCGACCCTTCCAAGCCCAGAAGTGCTCGCCGCGCCCACGCTCACCTCCACCCAGGGCGCTCCCGGGGATCCTCCTGCCGGAAGTATGAGGCAGGCCCCGCCCCTGCGCCGCGGGAAGGGCGTGGCTTCCGGCGGAAGCCAATGAGCAGAGGGGTGGTGCTGGGCGCTTGGACTCCTGGCACGGACTTCAGTGATTTCGTGTTTTGCTAGGAACTTCAACTCGAGGCGAGCACTCTCTGGGTTGGAATTGTGTTTCCTGCGCTCCAAGGCGTACTTGCCCTGGAGCCCCGGTGCCTGCGAGTGTCCTGCAAACACGTGAACATCCAAGAAGATCACCCATCTCCTTTTGTTCACTTGTTTAGGTTCAGGGCAGTGCTGGATAGTCATGGCATGAACTACGAAAATAAATCTCTCATGGACTTTTTCTCTCCATCTTCTCCAGGCCGGTGAGGAGTAATGTCAGGAACATTAAATTTTGACCTAGAAGACTCAATTAATAATAAACATTTATGAAATATTTTCTGCATGCCCAGAACTTTCTAAGAATTATATAATTTTAAGAAGTTAAATAGGCGGGGTGTATTGGTGCAAAGCCTGTAATCCCAGCACTTGAGAGGCTGAGGCAGGTGTAGCACTGTGAGCTCGAGACCTACCTGGGCTACAGGTTGAATTTAAGTTCATCCCAAACTACAGTGGAAACCCTATTTCCAAAAAAAGTTGAGTAGGGTAAGCACATATCAAAGGGAGGAATCCCAGATGGGGGGTGAGAAGGCTCCTGCCTTACTGGGAAACCAGGCTGTTCATAAACAAGGCTAACAAAAAGTAGGGCAAAGTAACCAAAGGGCAGGTTGCAGTGGTCTCAAAATACCAGCTTGGAGCATTTGATTCATTCTGGGGGATGGATTAAAAAGGGCAAGGGCTGAGTATGTGCACAGGGAACGCCATTTTTAGAGCAGGCAGCCTAGGGCTGTACACTGGGGCCGTTTTGTGCTTTTTTTGTCCTCTTTTAGCTTCTTCCTGGGTTCTGCTCTAAGGGATTGGCTGCAAACGTGGATCCTTACAAATGACTCAGCTGGGCTCCTGACCCCTCTGAACAGAAGGCCCAAGTGTAAGCAGTGCTTTGTGCAAATTGCTGCTGTTGCCTCTGCCAACTGGCGTTACGCAGGCATTAGTTCATTCAGTGCTTACCAAGCACCTACAGTGGTACCCAAGGTCTTGGCTTTATTCAGTTGTCAAGGCCTGTACTGCATGTACATTCTATGCCCATTGAAAGAGCTTGTCCTCACCTACTTCTCCTTTAGAAGCAAGAGAGAGTTTCTATTTTCATCATTTCCCTCCTCCAAGCTTCCTGCTACCAAGGCCATGCATGGGAGCAACAGCATGAAGCACCAGCTGGGAGGCTGGGCACTAAGCACCGGCAACACACTGGCTGAAGAACATATCTTCTTTGTAAGGCACAAGTACTCGAGCTGTTGCCCAGCTGTATGCTTGGCAGAGAAAAGTGGGCATGTTTGTGAGGCAGTACAGCATGCCTTTCCCTGCTATACCTTGCAGTGCTGAGCAGGGACTGCTCTGTCCCAATGCAACAATCTGCGAACACCTTGAACCTGCAGGTGTGTGTGTTGAGTACGTGGGGGAGGGAAGGTGGACATGGGGGAGGAAGGGGCTGAGGGCTCTAGCTGGAGTCTCCCAGGCCTAATGAAATGAAGAAACTCCACCCTCAGGCAGGGAACAAGTGCAGACAAACAGCTGTTAACAGAACTAGTCTGTACAGGAAAGAGTATTTATTGAAAACGTGGTTACTGACAGGAGGCTCCTGTGGCTTTCTGGTTACACTCTTGGCTCACAATTGTGAGCATTACTTTTTTCCCCCAAAACATTCCATTCTAGGATAGGTAGATGTTATATAAATATATATACATGTCTGTATAAGTATGGCCTATAGTAAAGAAAATATATAGTACACTCTTTATTGGGTAGTACCTACCATGCCAGGCTACAAATATTGATGCCACTGTGTTAACATGTCCAAGGAGAGAGGCTGTGCATGTGGTTCAAGTGCTACGGCACCAGGGCAGCTCATGGCACAGGTGTGGCTCCAGCTGGCCTGAAATCACAACAGTAGCAGAAACCACAGCACTAGGAAAGGGAGGGAAGGAAGGCAAACTTCCTGGAGTCTAGAAGGCCAAAGGGAAGCAACCTGGACAGGGCTGCAATTCAGGTTAGTGGGAGATTGCTCCCCTGGGAAGGACAGGATAGAAATGTAGGGTGGGGCTGGAATCTGGTGACCTCACCACAGTCCAGCCCTGGTCTCAGCTGGGCTTTCCCTGCAGTGTTCCTGGAGATCAAGCGGGCAGGATTTAGCCTGTAGGTCTCTGCCTGGTCAGCATGAGATGGAGAACTGTAAGGAGACTTTCCATCTGCACAAGCAAGGAAAGGGCTGACAGCTCTAGAAACCAGAGATGTTAAACCTTAAAAGCAGCAACATCTTGGCACCAGATGAGGCTAGAATGAGCCCTTGCGAAGAAGACAAAAGCAAAGGCCCAAGGCCTGTACTCAGATCTGATCCACAGGCATGAGCCACCCAAAGGCAATGCCTCCAGATCTCTTAACATGCCCCGCATGCTGGTTCTTGGCAGGCAGCCTTTCCTGGGCCAGTCCTGGCTCACACAGGGTCCAGCCATCCAGAGAGCAGGCTCAGAAACAGGATGATGACTACTGTGAGACCCAGTTCAAACTCTAGTTTGGGCCTTCAAGGCAAGGGAACCTGCTGTACATTTCTCATGGCCAATCCCAGGCTTTGCGGTGACGGAGTACCCTGCCTTCATGACTCCTGGCCGACAGGGCCCAAGCAGAATGGTGGTGAGTCTGAAGATTGGCTGGTGTTCACTGGCCACCATCATCACTACAGATTCTGTACAAGCAAATGACAAGGCACCAGACTGTGAGTGTCACTCCTGGGCCCCAATCCCTTCCTGGGTGCAGTGGTCTCTGGCTCTGGGCTCAGCCATAGTGATACACGAAGTCATAACTGCTGGGCTCCTTGGGCACAGGTGGTGGTGCTTCAGGAATCTGGATGTTTTCTAGGTCAAGCAGCCGCAGCTTCATCTCCATGCTCAGCAGTGTGTCCAGGTCACTCTTGGTCAGCTCACTGGACATGTCCTTCCCAAGAAGGGCACTGAGGCCATCAATCCAGATGCAGTACTGTGGGAAGCAGGTAGCACAGTGTTACATAGTAGTCTTAGGGCTACAGATCCTGCCAAGGGGGTTCTGATGGGGCTTCACAGTTCCTCTGGCACTATTCAGATAGCAAAAACTGATTTGGAATAATAGCAAAGATAAATTAGTTTTTCAATAGACCTGGTTTTTATGAGGGGTTTATATTAGATATGATCTGAAGATGCAACGAAAATTGGGCGTATCGCCTACCTGAAGCTAGGTACACAATCAGAAATGATCATCATGGCCACTAAATGCTAGCCACTCCCCCAAATTACAAACAGGAAGGGGAAACATACACGAGTTTGAAAAAATTAAAAAAGCAAGACAAGCAGGAACACTGTAGGATCTCAATTTTGTTTTAAAAGTGAATAAAAAATTAAGTCAGGAGGGTCTCATGATGAGAGGGAAGAGCACAGAAGTCCCTAACCTTCTTTCCCCTCTTGTGGGCTCCCTCTGTTCATGCTTTGCTCGCTCATTTCCTCCTGACAAACTTCACTGGCAGCTCAGGCTTTGCTTACGCAGCTCCTCTTCCGAAGCCTCGGTTCCCACTGATAGCTCTGAGAGCTGTGTCTGAGGCCTGCAGGGCTCCACTGCAGTTACTCATTTTTCTCCAGACAAGTATTTTCCAAGGGTGCAAAGGAACAGCGAGCCCCTTGTCAGAAGAACCAGGTCTGTCTGGTTTCAAAGTCCAGGCAGGACCCACTGCAACATGTGACTGGGTGGGGAGGACCTGTCTTGTTTGTTTGGGTAGGAGGTCGTGGTAAAACTCAAGAAAAGGGTTTCGCATGTCAGGCAAATAAGTCATCCCTCGTTGACCCCATCTTTTTAACGACAACCTACAGCCAGTG
Organism: Thryonomys swinderianus; assembly: GCA_004025085.1. Lineage (NCBI taxonomy): Eukaryota > Metazoa > Chordata > Mammalia > Rodentia > Thryonomyidae > Thryonomys > Thryonomys swinderianus. Next base: position 6,369 of record PVIC010005788.1, read on the forward strand.
CTAAAGACTAATATGGAGAGCCCAATGCAGGAATGAGGGTCTCACTGTGTGGCAGATACCCTTGGCCACTGATGCTTCATGATCCGCTATGGCCATCTGCCTTTAAGGAGGTGCACCTGTTCTGTGCTCTCCCCACCAGCTGCTGAAGAGTCAACAGATCTGTGCTGTCCAAGGCTGTGCTCACCTCATACTTATTGGGAGCGATGAAGTTTAGAGTCTCATCAGGGTCATACAGGATGGAGAAGGCCAATTCCAACACCTCCTAAAGGAGAAAGGGTTTCAGTTACTTAGAACAATGGAATGGCCTGAAGTCTGCACACCAAAATCTTGGCCATGTCCTACTAATCTTGGATAGCACCAAATGTGTCACTTTAGCTGAGACATCCCCCAAGCGCTAGGCACGCATATAGGTATGACTAGCCATGAGGCCCGGCCTTAATTGACCAAGGCATCCCAAGTCGTGCCTAAGATATTGTGATACTTTTTTTTTTTGGAGACAGGTTCTCGCTTTGTAGTTCAGGCTGGCTCTGAGCTCACTATGTAGCCTAGGCAAGCCTCGAACTTAGCAATCCTCCTGTCTCTGCCTCCCGAGTGCTGGGATGACAGGCATGAGCCACCACGCCCAGCACTGTGGTATGTGGTATTGATTGCTGGTGGGCATGAGTCTCCATGCCCAGCATTGTATGTGGTTTCTGGGGATTGAACTCAGGACCTTGCGCTTGTGAGGTAGGCGCCGGAACCACTGAGCTAATCCTCCGGCCTGATATTGTGATACTTTAAAGAGGGGGAAAAGTTCTTCCCAACACCAGATGAGCACCAGAGTTCACGACCGAATGAAACCCTGAAGCTGTTACTCTGCATTACGAAGATGACTCACTCCGTCTTTTTCTTGTGCTGTAACTGGCACAAGAAAGTGTTACCAGCTTAAAATGACATCACAAAACCGAATCACAGGCAAAGGTAGGACAGTTTGACCATCAACAAAATAACTGCAAATGGACTGAAACAAATACAGTGTGTTGAAATCCCTAAAATTCATAATAATGCTTAAAAAAAAAAAGGACAGAGAATTTGTATACCAGGGAACTAACTTGCTGTTTTAAAGATAGGCACATAAAAGAAGAATTAAAGGCACCGTTGGGAAACTCCCAGCAGGTAAGGGCCAGTTTCTCCTTTGAAAAGTGGTCCAGCTCAAAATTAAGAAGGAACAAGAGCAGGAGAACATCACTAGTTTGCAAACCTTAAGCCATTCATAGACTGAGGCAGGGAGCAGCAACAGTCTGCTAATGTGACACCCAGGCTTTATGGGTCTCTTGAGAGAACGTAATACTATTTGTGACATGGTCTTGCCAGTAAAAAATAGTTACACCCCAACCAATCAAACCTCTAGATCCCTCTACCAATTTATAGATCTGGGACAGGGAACAAGTTAATCTACTTGTCAGCAAAATCTGGACTCTGGGAAACTACTAACAAGCAACCTAGTTTCTTCAACTAATAAACTACAAAGAAAACATGAAGATGGAAAAGATGGAGGGGGAACTTAAGAATGAAGAAACTTAAGAGTCTTCCTAATGTGCAGACCTTACTTGAATTGATTTAAATGAAGTGGGTGTGAGTGTGTATGTGTGTGTAGTAAACACAAACCTTTGCAAATCTGACAGAGAAATTATGACATTCGTAAGATAACTGTCCTGTCCTAAAGAGACCACTGAACAATCAAATGTGAATGGAATATTAGATGTAAAACAGCCTTTAATTTCCTCTTAGATGTGCTAAAGGTAGTATGGTTATGTTAGCAGTCCTGTATTTTAGAAATTCACAGAGGAAACTGTGTGACAGCTGAGATTTTCTTTAGTTACAAGAAAGAGAAAGTGGATGGCAGAATGTACCATGGTTACTGGGGGGTTGGCGGGTATGGGACTGTTTTTGTGTATGTTTAAAACCCCTCTTTATAGACCATGCAGTAATAACTTATAACTTAAGTAATAACTTAAGGGAAGACGGCAAGAACATATTTAATTTACTGGTACATTATATATATACATCACAATTACACTCCACATTGAGAATTTGTACCAGTACATGACATAACTTAATTTTCATTAAGAACATATTTAAAAAGACAACACCACTAACTGTACTGTGCCCTTGGCCTTGTAACAGCCACTCAGGCCAGCACTGCACTCCACTTACCTTGTTCTGCTTCAGTGCACTCTTCTCTTTCATGTGGGGACAATCTTTCCCAGTGACAATGGCCTTAATATCTGCAACAGGAACTGATAAATGATGGGCATTAGCTTCTGGTCGGCTTTCACCCCAGTGCTGGAAGGGAAGTCTGGGGCAGGGTGCCGAGAAGCCGCAGCTCCCAGCGCAAAGGGCTCTACCAGTGGGTCGGGACCAGCCCAGTGGGTCTACCAGCGCAGGGCGGGTGGTCACGCATCACGGCCTCGTACTGTTCCCTTCCGGTCGATGTGGTTTGTTGAATGTGTGTCAGAACTCACTGGGGATAAGTCTGTGAGACCAGGCGGACGGCCTGGGACAGACAAGGAATCGAGTGCAGAGAAGTACTGGGCTCAGGAAACCCAGTTTGAGACAGTCAGGACTAGGTTCAGGTAGACGAGTCCACCTTCCATAACATATAAACAGAGAAATAAACCTACTTTTCTCCTGCAGAGATTCGAATGTCACCTCCCCTTGAGGGTTGTCATCCAAGTCACCATAGTGCAGGACCTTGTGGTTCAGTGCCAAGCGACAGTACCAGAACCGTTCTGGAACACAAGCCAAGCAGGTGAGCTAGGAGGCACCGGGAAAGGCCCGGGGCTCTGAGGGTGGGGTGACAGTGGCCGGCCTGTTGCCTGCAGGGAGCGTGCAGGCAGGCTCCTTCCGGGCAGGAGGACAGAGACCAGTGGGTCGGGACCAGCCCAGTGCCCACGCCTCTCACCTTGCCTCCGGCGATTCCCGATCTTGCGAAAGCTGCTGCCCTCACAGAGCCGGTTCAGACGCTGCTGTTTGATGAGCTCAAGGATCTCAGGCTGGATCTTCTCCCTGAGCTCCCTAGTTTGGATACACAGCACAGGAGGGTCATGAGGACAGCGGCAGAAGGGGGGCTGCCTGCCCAGCGGGCCTCTTGGGGAGGGCACTTACACAATCGGTGGGGACTGGAAATCATCCTGACTCATCCTCTCTGACTGGCGCAGTCGCAGAATCTCAGAGTAGCTCAGGCTGCGTAGTTTGCTCTTGAACTGGTCCAGAGAGTTGGGTTTGGAGGGCAAAGCTCGAGTGATTTGTTCTCGGACCACCTGCATAACCTGAGGGAAGAAGGCAGGGACTCAGCCACTGCTCCGAGGACAGACCGGCGGCTCTCCCCACCCTGGAGCCTGGATGAGATACCTGCCGGGAAATGAGTGCGCTGCCTCCGAGGGACACCTTGTTCGCGCTTACTCAGGGCAAGTGGCAGGTACTTTGTTTCTCATCTATTCCAAGTAATCACTGGTGTCAGGGAATAAGCACGGACTTTCACAGTGAGAAGGAAACGGGTTCAGGTTTTGCCTGCCCTAAGGCAAAGTCCTTGAGGGAGTCACTTAACATCCTCAGGCCTCTGTCCCCTCCCTCTAGATGGCTGCTCTGACAGTGCTGCTGGGAAGAACAGGACAGAGACCTCCAGGGAAAGCGGCCAGAAGGCTGCCTGGTGTGGGGTGTTAAAAACTGCATCAGGGGCTGGAGATTTAGCTCAGTGGTTCTGGGCCTGCCTCGCAAGCGCAGGGTCCTGAGTTTGATCCCAGTAACCACATAGAATGCTGGGCGTGGTGACTCACACCCACCACCCATCAATACCACATACTACAGTGCCGGGCTGGTGGCTCACACCTGTAATCCCAGCACTCAGGAGGCAGAGGCAGGAGGATTGCTGAGTTTGAGGCTTGCCTGGGCTACACAGTGAGCTCAGGGCCAGGCGGAACTACAAAGTAAGACCCTCTCTCAAAAAAAAAAAACAAAAACTGCATCAGTTCCCCTAAAACAACTGTTAAAAGCACACAATGGGATACTTGCAGGTACTATGTGATCTCACCAAGGAAAGAAAATGCTGTGGGAAAAGGACTGGAAGAAAACACAAAAATGACTCTCACTGCCTGGTGTGGTTATAGGACACTGTTTCTTTTTTATACTGCACTCTTCCAATTTTTTACAGTGAGATAATCCATTGTGAACATCAGCTTGTGAAGACCTGGCACAGAGCTCTACATGGACAGAACTGGAAAGCCCCGACGGACAGTGATGAAGCACCCAGCCCTCTCCAGGCTCTGCCACCCTCTGCGGAGCGGAGACTGCTTGCGGCTGGTGCGCGGTGAGCCACAGCTACTCTGCTGTGCCGGCTTCCTGACCCCTGAGGAAGATGGGGCTCAGGGACTGGCTGCACCGTGCAAATGAGGGATGTGGGGACCAAGGGGTAGACACTGTCTCAAGGTTACAGAGGGGGGTCACCACCAGATGAGGTTCTCCACTGCCTCATACTGTGGCTCAGCAGGGCACACTGAGCCGGTTTCCTGCTCCGTGTGACAGTCTCCTTCTACGCGTTTCGGGGCGGCTCTGCGGCACTGACCTTGTTGAAGTCCTCCGCTGTTGCACGCATCTCCTTCCAGGTCTTGTTCAGCAGCTGGATGCAGATTCCAAAGAGCTCTTCAAATGCTCGGTCATGGGTAAAGAACATCGGGTGGTAGTCGTTGCGCCCTTCATTTGCTGCAGAAGAGAACAGTGGAACGATGATGGCTTTGCCTGTAGTTCCTCAGCAGCTCTCATCCAAACACTGGCTTCCCTGCCCCGAAGCCCGTGGAGCAAGAGCAGACCAGGCCGGTGGACACCAAAGAGTAGGACAGGTCTTTCTCCACTTCCTTGGCTTCTTCTCCATGGTGTGTTTCCTGCTCTGCCTCTAACCTGGGGGGCAGCTCCTGCACATGCTCAGATTACCAGCTCAAAGCAACGGCCATGGCTCTCAGATGCAGGACCAAGATGGATTCTCACCAGCTCATGCAGTAATTAGGAACTCCCGAAAGGTTGTCTGGTCCCACTGACTTCTAACTGTTCGGTTCTCCAGTCTCACCAGCTTTTGGTGACAGCACTAGCTGAAGGGGCAGAAGGAGCTGCTGGCACTTACGCAGTTCCCCGACCTGCAAGATCTCACAGAGCATTTTGGTGAGCTCGATGGCGCTTCGGCCAAAGGGGCACTCGTGTTTGTCTTCTCGGCTGCTGTTCTCCAGCACGATCTATGGGGGGAGAAGCAAGGGAGATAGAAGGAAGGCCAGACCAGGCACGGGGGCGAGAGGCCCACCCGTCTTACCCGAATGTAGGTGTCCTGGTGGGCTTTAGCCAGGTACAGCATGTTGTCCAAGGCCAGCATTCCAGGAGGGGTCTGGGTGAAATCCAAGGCCGGGTTGATATGGTTCTGGAGAAACACACAGCCGACCTGAGACTCAGTGGCCTCCATGTGTGTGGATGACCTGTGGGGAAGCCACTGTTCTCCCCTTTCTCTGCTGCCAGTGCTCTGAGCTCGCTCCCCTGGCCCAGCTCTTTGCACACGCCCTTCTTATACTAGACTGAGCTGCTGGAGTTGGACCGAGGTCGCCTCATCTTGTATCCCTGGCATCTACCATACTTCCAGGCACAGCGTAGGTGTCAGACAGTGTTTATGAATCAAAGCAACCCCAACCTCGAGCCATAGTCTATCATAACACAGTCACCTTAGGTTTGCAAGCCAAGTGCCGTGACCCTTTCTCCCTGACTGGTATCTACTGCAGGGCCACTACTATGGGGGAGGAGCTGTCAGGCCGTCAAGGTGGTCATCGGGGAGGACGGCCTACCACACGCTCTGGGGTACTCACAGTGAATCCCAGCATTTTGTAGTCCTTGGTGTACATGGCTTTGCGTTTTTCCGTCCCACTCCCAGGGACACTGCTGGAGTCAGACTCTGCATCAAATGCAATCCTCCTCAGCTCAAATATAATGTCTCTCTGAGCCTGAGTGAAGATGCAGACAGTTAGCAGGTGGACAAACTGGCCAGGGGAAGCAGGCCAGGGGGAGAGAACATGGTGTAGGGTTGGGCTCTCCTGAGACAGATTCTTCCCCCAGGAAGTCTTTTGGGAGGCACAGCCTCTACCACACGAGGACCGAAATGGGCTGCTTCAGAGAGGCCCCAGAGGCACAGGCCACACTCGAGCTAGCCACGTCTGCCAGTGAAGACCACCCACACCCTGTCTGCCTCGACAGGCTGAGTGGGAACGAACCACAGCCATGAGAAAGCAGCACACGATGTTAGGATGACACCGCTCCACTTAGCACCTGCCTGATCATTGGGGTCCATCTTGGTCATCATCCTTTCTTCCAGAAGGTTAAAAGTCAGGACCTGAAGGACATAGAGCTGATGGGCCATCTCCGTTTTGATTGGGCGATTCCCTCGGATCACATGCTAGAAAAGCAAGGGTAGGGAACAGGGCTGAACTGATTATCTTTTCTTTGAAGTGCCACATCCATGCTATTGGGGGAAAAAAAATGGGTACCAGACAGGAAATGAGTTTCCTCCCACACACAGGGACTTGATGTTCTAGAAGGGAATGGAGAACAAATGGGCTGGACTTGGGCAGATGACTCACTGCAGGCCAAGAGCACAATCCCTTCCCTTGAACGCCCTTGGGCAGAGGAAGTGGAATGAAGGGTCCCCAACTTTGACCTCGCCAGAGCTGGGGGAGGTCGGCCCTTGGGGGTTAGGAGACTGGATCCACTCCAGGGCCCTCACAAGATTACTAAATCCAGGACAATGAAGAGCACATTCAAAACAGCCACTTTCTCTTAGAGAAAATCTTTTTAGATGGCTTCGCACTGTGGACAGGCTTTAGAAAAGGTCATTTGTTTAAATGAAGCTGACCACCGACATGAGGAGGCAAAGGTGGAACTCTGGTCCAAGCAGTCACACACACATACTCCCCCCTTCAGCACGTCCTTCTCTTCCTTCCACTGCCTGTGTCCCCTTCTCCCTCCTCTCATTCGGTCCTCCCCACTTCCTGGTGGCTCAGCACACCGCCCTTGGGGCCAGTGCCCAACAGTCTTTAGATCCCCTCTCCTATTCGGTCCATCTGTCTTTCTCGTGTATGCTGTTGTCTTCCTCCATCCTGATGATCGGAGCCTGACCACCCTCTTCTTACTCCCACAGTCTCCTGTTTTTCCTTCTTGCTCCCCTGGACATTTCACCGCCCCCTTTCCTCATCTAACCCACCATCCTGAATCCTGTCACTCTGGGGTCCTTTGTTGCCCAAATGAGCCTCTTCTCCAGTTTCCTGCATGTGTGACCTGTGTCCCTGTCTCTAGAAGTGTGTTGTCTGGTAAAGTAGCCACTAGCCACAGGTAGTTATTGCTATTTCAATGAGGAGTTCAGTTTTTTTTAATGGCACCAGCCACTGTGGCTAGTGATTTTTGATACAATGCAGCATGGAATGTCTCCATCAGCATAGAAAGTTCTACCATATAGTCTGTTCTAGAGCTCTCTCGCCTAACCATTCTCTTTTCAAAGCCCTCCGAATTCTAGATCCGCTCTCTCGAGCTGACACTGGCTCTACATCAATCACTTTAAACCTGCACAGTCTACTTTGGTGGCCAAACGTGGTGCTGAATACTAGACACGTCATCCACTGAAACCGAGATGCGCTGTGTCAAATGCACACCACACCTCAAAGCCTCAGTTTGAAAAAAAGAAAATGTAACACATGGCATTACTAGTGTTTTCTATTTATTACACATTGAAGTAATGTTCTGGGTTTCTTGAGCTGAATGAGCTGTATCATTAAACCTCACTTCCACTCTTCCTTTTTTAACATTGCTGGCACACTGTACAACAGTTTGCACTACCCACGTGGGCCGGGCTGTGGTTCTGTCGGCTCTAGCCCTCTGTCCCCAGCTGTGTGACTCCCCAGTTCTCTTGCTTCTCAAGATCGGTACTCAGTGCAGTGGGCACAAGCTGCACATAACATAGGTATTTAAATTTAACTCAGAACCACATATTCAGTTCCCCAGTCACAGTGAACTCCTAAATGCTCAGGTGATGACCACTTCAGATAGTATTTCCATAAGGTCAACGTTTGCCAATGTGCTCAAGCTAGAGCTTGCCCCATCCTCTCTCCAAATAGGACACTGTTCCTGGCATCTGGAGCCGGCCCAGTCACACACGCTCCCTGTGTCTCCTGCAGGAGCCCTGTCCTCCTAGCTCAGTCTCAGAGCTTCTCTCTGTTAGGAGCCATTCTGGGGAAAGTCATTTCACAACTGAATCAGGACTAGGCTGTCTGAGGCCTAGTCTTCTCGCCTGCAGCCAACTACGCATGCCAAAACATAACTCCATTTTGCCTCCGGTCACTGCTGAGGCCTCAATGGTCCTGCCATGCTGTGACGCTCAAGGGTAGGACTGTATCAGCTGAAGACATCCCGGTTGAGAACTAAGTAGTAATACAAAGAAAGAAAGGTTTCACTTGGGAAGGTAGAAATTCTTTATCAGCTTAATTTATCGCACCTACTGTTTGTTTTTGCTCATCTTACCATCCTAATCAACATAAGCTCCTCAAGCACCTAAATTCCTCATCAGCATAAGATCCTCATCATAGGATTACCACCACCCTCTGAGTCATGATACTTTCTAAGATCCTTGTCAGTTTAGGATTAGGGCCCCCTGAGTCATTTGATACTCCCTGTGAACCCAATAAATAGTGGTAAGATCACGCTGCTTTTGTTTTTGCTGTCTAGGACAGCCTTTTCTCTAAGTCTCGTTTCCTGTCTTTATTCTCTCATTAGCCTTGTGCTATCGTGGCTCACAGGAGACCAGGCCCCACTGCAGGGCTTCTGTAACTCCCCTCTTCTCTCTCTCCACGTCTTACCCCCCAAGCATTCTGATCCCTCTGGCTCAGGGCTCTTCTGACACTGCTGCTTCCTGCCTCCCTCCACAGCTCTCCCCTTGCCTCACTGTCTTTGCTACTTCCTCTCTCTTCCATTCTGATTTCTCCCTACTTGCCCCTTAGTCTTTCCTCTCACTTCTCAAGGTGATTTATAAAGCAGCTTTGAACAGTGGTAGAGGTTGACATGTTTTTGGTTTCCACTCACCTCAGCCCCCTTTCTTGCACTGAAGAGACATCATGACGGGACGGTAATTAGCCAGCAGTGGTTTGAAGGAGCCCGCTCCAGTCTGATAAGCTGCAGTTTCAGAGGTTTCATCGGAAGGCTCCCCTGACCTCACTCCCCTGACCTCACTTGGTCGTTGTACATGATGAGGCCTAGGCTCTCTGATAGCTAAAGCCCTGCTCTCCAGTGAGCATGAATTAACCATTTCCGGCAAGTCATTTTAAGTCTCAAAGCTCAACTGTCTTCTGTAGTGGAATTTTTGCTTGATCACAGGGTTGTCCAGAAATGAGCTGAATTTCTAAGCCCATTTAGGCAACAAAATCGCCAACACAATTAAATCTCCCCCAGAAGGGGACCCTCACATATAATAGAAGGTGCCCTAATAGAAGGGAGGAGCTCAGAAGTAGCCACAGGAATGCTGGGAACTTGCTCACTGTCACTTGAGAGCAGAGTTCCAGGATTTCTTTGCTGGGAGGCTTCCTGCCAGGCTGTTAGCTGACCTGTGACCACCACAGAAGCCAGCAACAGGGAGGAGGTGGGGACTCTGCAGGCTTAGAGCAGCCAACCAACCTATGCACAAGTGCTGGGAGCTTACGTCATGTCTTCTATCACCTTCAACCTGTTCTGGCTACAGAGCAAGATTGCCAGGGGCCGGCCTCCTGCTGAATACTGTCTGGTATCCATGAATTCAGTCCGCAGACTCCCATGAGCAAATCAAAAGCCCAGAGACCTGAGGTGAGCTACTCGAGATCAAAGCAGATTAGAAAATGACAGAGCAGGGCTGGTTGACCCCAAAGTCCATGTTCAGCATTTTAAGTCTTTCCCACTTGACTCCTGATTTCCCATTTATTCCCTCCACTGTGCTATCTTAATTTTCCTTTGTTAATGGTGTAGGTGGAGAGTGTCTCTCTCTCTCTCTCACACACAGACACACACACCCTCATGTGCTCATCATAGGCGTTGCTTATGGAAGGTGACTGGATAATAGGTTCAGAGCTCAGTATGCTGGTGGGAGATGGGGCTTGGTTACAGGTAGGTCACTAAGGGTGTGACCTGCAAGGGCCTCCTCCTCCCGCCCTCCCGCTGCAGCTCCTCCCTTCTCTCTGCTTTCTGACTGCCATGAGATGAGCAGTTTTCCCCAACAGGCCCCTCCGCCATGCTAGAAGCTGGCTGGCTGGCTGTTCAAGGACCAAGACTCCTGAAACTGTGCACCATAATAAACCTCTTCCTTAAACTGCGGGTGTCAGGTGTTTTGTTCCAGCAGTAAGAAAAGTGATTAACTTTTGTTTGTGACAGCTGATGACATTGCTTTCTTATGATCAAAATCCTTGGCTTTCCTCCTCAGCTCGCACCTCTCCTCACTGCCTACTTCCATCTCCCTGCAGCCCACTTCACTCTCATGGGGACGGGAAAGGGGACCTCTACCCAGGCCCGGCTGCCCCTAAGAAACCCTGCTGCCCTCCCCAGTCTCCCCTGAGGAAGCACACAACTCTTTCTACAGTGCAGATCTGGGTATTTCTCTGTCCTGAGTAGATTTCCTCAGTGGAACTGAGCAATAAAACTAAGGCCTTTGCTGATCTGGAACCTCTCCGGCCACCACACATTTTCCCCTTGTTCCATGTCGCCCCCAATCGCACAGTCCCTCTTGGTCCTACTTGCTCTCAGAAACTCCTGTTCTTCTCCGTCTGCCTGCCCGTCACCCAGGCACACCTGATAGGTTCCTGCAGGCGCAGTGCAGCTCCTCCTTCCTCTCCCAGGCCACAGATCTCTACGGAAGCACTGACCACACTGTGGTACTATCACTGTCTTTCTTTCAACAAGGTTTTTAAGACAGCATCTTGTTATGTAGTTCAAGCTGGCCTTGAAGTCACAGCGATTCTCCTGCCTCAGCCTCTCGAATCCTGGGATTACATGGGTGCACCACCATGCCTGACTTCTGACCACAAGGTCTTCGAGAGCACACTCACTCATCTGTCAGTGCCCCACACAGATGAGGGTTATGACGAGTGTGAGCTGAGTGAACTGCTTTCCTCTTTGGTGTCTATTTTAACAAATTCCCTCTGGATAAACATGTTGGGGTGGCAGTGAACACTAGAGCTGACTTCAGTCCCTCCCCGGCGGTGCTACAATTCCTGGTGAGAGGGCTTCATTAATAGAGGATTAGAAAAAAGGCTTAACAGTCTGAGAAGAGTTTAGCATCTTTGAAGTTTCCTCTGTGGGCCCTATTACTCAATACTAATTTTAGCAATAACTGAAATAACTGCCATTAATAGTAAGACATCAGAAACAAATACAGTGCGCTCGAAAGACTTACATTGAGGATTATGGATCGAAGGTGCTTCTGTGCGAAGGCATTGGCCATATCCTAGGGGAAAATAGGCAGGTGTAAATAGGAAAGGCGACAGGCACATACCTGTGACTATTACCCAAACGAGGGTGATGACATAGCTCTAGGCTTTTCCTTTTAAAACTTCTTCCTTTCAAATGAAAACTGGGTTAGTGGAAGAAAATCCACTCACCGTCTACCATACTTTATACTCTAAAAAATCCCCTCATTTTTTTTCTGAGTGTAAATGAACTAAAATGATTTTCCTTCCTAATGCACCATCAGCTGCACCGTTTTCACAAAGGAACACAGACAATGAGACATTTGTGTTACAGGATGCTGGGCAATGGACATCGCACGCAGAGCAGAGAGCAGCACGGTGGTCCTCAGGCCGCTAGCGTCACTCTGGGAAGATGCCACGACCGGAAAGGACTCTGATCACGCACCGACTCGAAACTGAGGAAAGGACTCTGGCCCCCCATGGGCAGGGCCAGGCCACAGATATCCTAAAGGAGTGACAGGATTCTGTTGACTGCTTAGAAGACGGCAATGACTGTGCTTCCAGGAGACTCTACATAATAGTTTCACCTTTTAAAATTATGCTGGGTTCAGATTTTGACAGTACTGCTTTATTTATGTAGAATACTTGGGAAACAGGGTCTTACTTAAGTGAATCTTTCAGGGAGTAAAGTTTCAAGGTTTCTCTCCGAGCCATTATTTTTAACCATTCTAACAGAACTTTTGTAAAAAAAATTATATACATTTGTTACATTTTCTAAAGAGATTACAATGAATATAATTTAATCACTGTCGAGGACTTGGCTTCATGCGAAAGAACAGTGATTATTCTGTGTTGTGACACTATTCCACCCTAAGGAGCTTTACAAGTGGGGAGCTATTTTCCCCTAAACAAAATGGTCCCAGATTAGGATGCTTTTAATTTTTCTGACAGCTTTTCACAATTCTTCAGTCTCTTCCTTCCAGTGTCAGCCGCCACTTCTCACTAATGTTAATTAGCATGACTTCACTAAATGCTGCCTTCGTTTACTTCTGCAAATGATCCTAAATCAATGAGCCTGACAGAGCTGTGGCACCTCTCCTATGGGGTAATAACCAGCAGCCCTTTCATTTTTCTCAAGCTGGAAGGCCCCTCTCACTTCTTAATTCCTGCCCACGTTCCAACTGGATAAGCTGCCGGGAGCACTGGGCTTTACTTTGGATCTTCCAAGTGTGTGCTGGATGGTGGGGGGAAAGTGGCTTAGGACCTTCTCTGGTGGATTCAGGAGGTCAACAGGTTCAGTTTTGATGTGGACAATTCATAATGTGGGTAAGTGCCAGTTGCCTAGAACTTGAATATAAAGAACCAAAAGCTTTAGCCAGGCGC
>PVIC010005788.1:19331-56628 GCA_004025085.1 Thryonomys swinderianus
ACTTGAATATAAAGAACCAAAAGCTTTAGCCAGGCGCGGTGGCTCACGCCTGTAATCCCAGCACTTGGGAGGCAGAGACAGGAGGATTGCTGAGTTCGAGGCTTGCCTGGGCTACATAGTGAGCTCAGGGCCAGCCTGAACTACAAAGTGAAACCCTGTCTCAAAAAAAAAAAAAAAAAAAAGAACCAAAAGCCTTTCCTTGGTATTGGGGGTCCCAATCATTCATCCTCTTTTAAAAGCTGGTTTTTCTAAAGCTCTTGCTAGTCAAGAAATGATTGTCCACGCTCCCTTTTGTTAACTGCCTAAACCTTTTCAAATTCTGATTGTTCAGGAAGAATCCCCAAAGGGCAGGGATTACCTTCCCACTTTTACTATAGCAAACTGGCAGGCAATCTGAGGTGAGAGGCAGCAATGTCACCTGGACAAAGGTCACAGGCTCTAGGTGAATCTGGGCTTAGCTGAACCACAGACCCACACAAGAGAGACTGCGAAAGGAAGACTGGGCCACGCTGCCTGGGGCAGGCATCTTTCAGCCCCTCTGTGCTTTGTTCTACAGTACTCCCTAAATGTCCTGATGCATGACATGTTCAATTCACGCCTTTCCCTAGGCCTGGGCGTTCCCTGGACATTTGTGGACATCTAGATTTTCGCCCAGCTTTGACCTCCCACCTGGAAGGAGCAGGGGCCCTTTCCACACAGGGTACTACTTACAGTGACAGGCAGGTCTAGAGGATTAAGGTGCTTGTCCTGCTGGCAGAAAGCAAAAAGCACAGAGAGAAGCAGACGGAATGAGGTTTAGCTTACATTCAGACAAGGACCAGGAAGGAAGAGACTCACAGAGCCACACCATCCAAGAAAGACAAGGACAGAGAGAGCCACAGATGCTTCTGATTTTCCCTTTAGAATCTACCAGGAGCTGGCACACGATTTTCACCAATGATTTCACCTTACTGAGCCCCTGACATTGACAGAGAAGTTAAGTTTTACTCTTATACACTGCTTGGACATTTATCAGAAAGATCTACAGTGTTAAGTGTTATTAGGTCCCTTGGAGATCATTTAATCTGGCCTTTCATTTTATAAAAAGAGAAACTGAGACCCAAAGGTCACCACATTTGCCAAATCAGAGAGAGGAAAAGTACTTTGCCTCAGGCACCTTCATTCTTAGGTCAATGCCTATTCCTCTGCTCGGATGATTTCTGGATCCCTCAGTTGTAAAATAGGCGCCCTGTTTTTCCTGAGACTATCCTCGTGTGCACAGGGCAGGTGTTGTCACTCCTGTGTGACACGAGGCAAGTGAGGTTCAGAGAAGCACAGTGACTTGCATAACACATCACACAGCTAATGAACAAGGGAAGAAAGACATCTGAACTCTTGGCCAGAGGACTTTCGTATGGGAAAATTGGTGCTAAGTCTCATTTATTTCTGATCCTTTGGACTCAATAGTGATGCCCCTAACTGATTCTTGCTCCTCTAACCCTGGAGTTAGCAAACAATTGCTAACATTGAGATTATTGCCTATTTGCATAAATAAGGTTTTCATTGGAAGATGGCCAGACCCCTCATTTACCTGTTGTTTAAGGCTATAACAGCCAACTTGAATAGCTGTCACTTAGACTATATGAAGCAGAAAATATTTACTCTCGGTCTTTGGAGGAGAAAGCTTTTGGGCCCCTTCTCTGATCTGTGATTCAGCAAGTTCCCGCTCTCAATTCTTCCTGGGGTTTTCTCTAGCAGAGGCACCCGCTGGGCTCTGACTGGTGAAGGTTAGGATGAGTGCTCTTGGCACAGTGAGGAGTGGGTGAAGTGGAATTCTTCTCATGGAAGAGCCCACATGAAAAGTTTGAAAAGGACCACGGACCTGTCTTTTGTCCTCAGGAGCCTTCAGAAAGAGTGCATTAATCAGCGCAATGGCGTAGGTCTGGATCTCTTGGTTGGAGCTGTGTCAACAGAGGAAAAAAGCAGAGGGAGATTAGAGGACTGAGTGGCAAGGTGATGCTCACAGACAGAAATTCTATGCATTTAGTTAACTATTCACTCCAAAGCAATGAAAGCCCAAAGTTGCTACTGGATTTTCTAAGGTGCCTGGGATGCAAAAAAAAAAAAAAAAAAAAAAGATTTATAACTATCTTTTTAGAAGTTTGACATGGAGAAATGTTGAAGATGTAGTGTTTAAAAAAAAAACAACAAAACAAATCTATGTATAGTAAGATCCCAATTTTGCTGAAAAATATACAAGAGGAAAATAGACGATAGGGACCATACTCTACCATTTTACAGGGGTTGTGCCCAGAGGGTGGGATAATAGACAAATAATGTATTCTTTGTGTTTTTTTGTATTTTCAAGGTTTTGACTACAAACCTATCTCACTTTATTTTGAGCAAAGTAACTACAACCATTTTCTGGAATCTTACAATCCCGACATCTGATCAGATGTCTGCACCTGCCGGGTGGGGTTATGGTGTTCCAGGGGGTGGATGGACTTCCTGGCCAGGTGGGGGAACCCTGGGAACCCAATGCAGGGCACTAAATGTCCCCACACACAGAGAACAGAGCGCAAATGTGCTGGTGATGGCAGTGAGCTGCAAGTATTCACAAATGCCTCCTCAGGAATGCCACCCTCCCCTACTGTTCACAGGGAGGCAACTGACGTTATTCCCAATTTAAAGACACAGGAACAGAGAGGAGCAGTAATGACACTGGAAGATCACAACTCTATCCAGGGTTCCTCTCACCTTCATCAATCCTGTTGGCTCTTTAGGGATATGAGATAGGGCTGAAGAATCCCTTAAAAGTGACAAAGTGAAATCAGAGCTGCAAAGAAATCACTGTGCTTTCTTTTTACTGGGTTTGGCTGGGGAGGCAGTTTGGGGGGCGAGGCTGAATGAACACAGAGTCAGTGCCGACTCCCGGTGGTGGGCTAAGACTGCTTCTTGGGCTTGGCAGGAGAATCTAGCAGTGTTCCAAAAATGTCTGACAAGCTGGAAGCGAGCAAGTCAGAAAGGAGCCACTGGCATTATCACCCTTGTTTTAGGAAGCCCAGCCCCTTCGTTTGTGCAGACTGGCTCAAAGTGAAGAAAAAGGAATGGAAAGGACAGAAATGGTCCTTTTCATTTGTCATCTGGCTGTATGATCTGTAAAATATTTTATGATGTGATAACCTTCTTTAAAAAACACAAGAGCACTAAAAAAAAACCTCTGAATGTATGGAATACCTTTGATGGTCACTGTGCAACACATTCCCACTGGTTTGAGTTACTGATGACACATGCGTGACCATGTGGCTTGAAGCACCAGGGGTACATGCATGACTGTGCTGTCAGGGGGCTAGAACCACCAGAGGTTAGCTGTTTCATACCAGATGATGGAATTTAAATCGGTCCAGCAGGAAGATGCATGGATTATCATAAATGTATTAAACCTTTTTCAAAAATCCTTGATCCTCACAAGTCTGGGAGGTCAGGATGATTAACCTCAGTAGAGAGAAGAGGAAACTGAGGCCAGAAAAGACAAACTAGGTAACTTGCTGAAAGCAGAGTCCTCGTATGCAGAAGAACCAAGACTTGAACTGAATCCTGAACTCACACTTTGATACTTCTTGCTGCCCCCATAACCTACTGGCCCAGTAAGCATCAGCCAGTAAATACCAACTGAGCTTGTCCTTTCCCAGGAAGCTCAAACTTTGAGACTCCAGAAACTAAAAATATAGTATTTTACATAACTACATTGTCATAGGTACAAGCTGAGCCTATCAGGCCCACAGGGGAGGAAGTATCTAATTCTGTCTGATGCCAGGGTGGTACCCTAAAGGGCAAGGAGTATTACAGGATCTCAGGAAGAAGCATAACAGACTGGGCCTGAGTTATGGGAGGAACCCTGATGGTCATGTGGAAGAGCAGATAAATGAAGAGATGAGCACACCTTGGAATACACACAAAGCAGAGGCAGAACTGAAACAAATAAGTGAAGGGGGGGAATGGGGCCTCTTACACCTGCAGATGCGAGATGAGCTGTCCCACGGTGATTTCCTCTGCTATCTTCTGGTACAGACTCTGGCTGTTCAAGACCATGCTCTCCAGGATGGCCAGGGACCTCTGGAGGATCGACACATCCACCATCGGCTGGCTTACGTACCCTGCAATCTAGACCCAGACATGGGCAGCTCAGTGAGGCAGCCTGGGGCTCGACAGAGCTGGGTGGCTGAGGCATCTGGTGCCAGCCTTGCAGGCTGTCCCCTCAGACATGATGCCTCCATGTGGGGAACTGTAGCCGGGAGGACAGCCCTGCCCTGGCCCAAGCACAAGGGTTCCCTAGGCATGGGTAACACAATCTCCAATTATAGCACCTGCTCAAGTGTGTTTCTGCAAAATCTAGTAAGAGCTTGATCCTTTTTTTTGAGACAGGGTCTTGCTTTGCAGTTCAGGCTGGCTCTGAGCTCACTATGTAGCCCAGGCAAGCCTTGAACTCAGCAATCCTCCTGTCTCTGCCTCCCAGAGTGCTGGGATGACAGGCGTGAACCACCGGCACCCTTTTTTTTTTTTTTTTTTTAACAAAGATTCAGGCATGAGAAAACTGAGTACAGAAGATGTACTGATACTGGGATCTGACTTCATTCCCACCTGGATTACACTTCCTCTCTATAAACACTGAGAACACTGTAGACTTTGAGAGGCAGAGAGGATGCTGAAATCTCTGAATCTAATTCTTCTTCTCAATCCCCATTATGACGTCCTTGACACAAGGTCACTTCACTTTGGCCCAAATGTCTCCACTGCAGGGAAATTCTCAGCATCTTAAGCCAAGGACAGGTGAAACTCTAGGCCAGTACACAGACCATTATTCTTTCAGGTAGAAGAAAGGAAGGCTATAATGGCTCTCCTTCTACCCAGGGTGTTCAGACATCCCAAACAGGCAAACTATCTTTTTTAATCTGAAGAAAAAGGAGAAGTGAGGAAGCAGGTCAGAAGACTCAGGGATGGTACCGGTCAGCTGGCTGGTTTATACCGAGTGACACTGACCATCAATTCCACTTTAAGCCTCTTCAGTTCTCACAGCCTTCTGTTCTTCCCACCTTCTCAGTGCAGATGCTGAGTACACAGTTCTCGACTTATGAGGATTCAATTCACAATTTTTCTACTTTACTGTGGTGCAAAGTGATATGTATTCGGGAGACACTATACTTGGGACTTCGTGTTTTGATATTTTCCTGGGCTATCGATGACAGGATTCCTTCTTTCTCCCTACGCTGGGCCATGGGAGTGAGCCGCAGCTCAACTACATGATAATGAAGGTAAACAACCAAGACCCTGCAGTACACTGTGTTGCGAAGCTATGCCCTTTAGTAGGTTTGGTGTATTAACTGCATTTTTGATTTATAGTATTTTCAACTTACAATGAGTTTATTAGGTCAGAATGCACTATAAAATGAGGAATATCTGTATAATAAAGTATAAATTTCTTAGGAGCCAGGAAGACCAGAGCCTGAGGATTAAAAAAAAAAAAAATACAAATCCAGGGAATAGAAAGTGGAACCTCACCAGAACCCATAGCTGTGTTGCCCCCATCTGCCCTTAAGCCCGGAGAACAGCTGGCAGCTGAGGAAGGAGAGAGAGAGACAGGACGTTGGAGGCCTCACCTGCTTAATAAAGGTGATTGAAACCATGTCCCAGGAGACAATGCCATGGTCCATGAGCTCTAAGAAGGCAGTCAGGGTGAATGCCAGCATCTCACTGTAGCTGAGACACGTGCAACACACACACACACACACACACAAAATAATACAGATTCAGATCCGGGCAACGCGAATGTGAGAGCAGCCACAAAAGGGACAGATTCCAATATAAACACCCCAGGAGAAGTCAGTCAAAGAGATCGTAAGTGCCTGAGTGCACAACCAGCCAGATGCACAGCATTTAGCCCAGGTATCTAGGATTTTATAAAAAGGCTGCAGTGCGATTATGATTGCCTTCTCTGCGGTGCTGCATCTCAGGGATGCAGAATCACCCATCTATTTCCCTAAACACAAACAATATCAGGCCTTTGCTTGCTGCCGGAGTTTATATTCTTTAAACTTTAGGCCAGAGACAGCAGTGTGCAGGAGAAAGAAGATATGGATATGGGTTCAGCTTCTGTTCAACCATTTACTAACTATGCAAATTTTATCTTTTCAAACTTCAATTTCCTCCTCTGTAAAATTGAGTTAGTCTCACAGCAGGGTTGTGGGGAGGGTAAGTTGATATATGCAGAGCTCTTACAATAATGCTGGCAGAGAACAAGGATTAAAGTTGTTTTCTCTCTTTTGTCTCTCCTTCACATTTAATCCTTCGTGTTTCTATGCAGTGCTCCATAATTAACAAAGCGTTTCCCATTTACCAGCATGTTCAGACACATTTGCATTGACAACACTCTTTACAACAGTACTCCAAGGGAACCATGACCCCCATTTTAAAGAGGGCAAAACTAAGCCTGGGGTAACACTATACTCTTGGGAGATGAAGGAAATCCTATGTCACTGTTGCTGGCAACTGAAGGCTTCAGGTTTTCAGTGCTGGCTAAGATCCAAGACTTAAAACAAATACCTATGATGAGGTGCTTAGATTGGCTGAAAAATTCAGTGGCTGACCCATCACCTGAGAGGTGGTTGCTGACTCCCTGTCTGCCAGCCTCGGCCCCACGGGTGTAGACAGAAACCCAAGCATCCGTCCCTCCCTGCCGAGCATAGGCACAGCGTCCCACATCTGCCCAGCTCTGCGGGCTGCAGGGTGCTGGTGGGGAGGCAGAGCTCTCTGTCCCCTCTTCCCTGACAGTGTGGTGGGCAGATGGTGAGTGGTAGGGGAAGCCTGTGGTGAACACAAAGACGGGCACGTGTGTGCCTGTGTACAAGTGTGCACATGGGGCAGAAGGTGGCTGCACAGGGAGGGGTTGGTAGAGGACTGGTTGGGGACAGTTGCCTCGCCTGGGAGACAGTGAATCTTCTCGTCTGCTCACTGGCTCTCATCCATAAATTAACAGAACCGCCATGGACTGACTTCTTTCCTCCTGGCTTCAATGGCCCTGTTTTTACAACTCACTCAGCAGCACGGGACTCTTCTCTACCTGCTGCTGTGAACAAGAGCTCTCTGTGAGCCCTGCAGGGCTCAGCCACCGCTCTGCAGACAGACGTGCTCAGTCTGTAGAGATGAGGGCAGAGGCCCGGGCAGGAGAAGTCCGCTGCAGTACTCACTGGGACAAGAGCTTGGTTCCACTTTCCACGAGCCTCGTTAGCACAACGATGCCGTCCATGTTGATGAACTCGGTGGCGAAAGTCACATCGGCGGAGAGCTTGGCCAGCTCTTTCATGGCGTCCAGCCGGGTCTCCATGTTGGATGACTGAGTCCTCTCCATCAGCTGGCGTGCGGCCCGGGACTGTGAGACCAGGGACAAAATATGCCATCTGCTCCTTGCAGCAGGATACAACTCTGTGGATAGCTCACAGGGCCTTTGTGCAGACATCCAAGCCCCGGGCGGAATTAGTTTTTCACACGGCTTAGCAGTTGCTAAATATGTATTTATGGGACCAGTCAGGGAATTTCCAGGATGACAACACCAATCTATAGTAACCTGTATCTTTTCTGTGCCCCTCTGGTCTACAGATTTAAAGTGCTAACAAGAAATACAGAGACCCACTAAATATGGCAAGTCACTGGGAAACAGATATTGGCTGACTGGGGAGTTTCCTATTAATTACAACTGTCCACCAGCAGAAGAGGCTTCTCTTGAGGAACTGAGCTCCCACTGCTAGATCAAGAGAGGAGGTCCTGGACAGCCATCTGCCAGAGACCCTGCTGCAGAGACTTTCACACTAGGTGGTGAACTTAATCTCACAACCTTTAATATCCCCTTTAAATCTTAAAATGTGATAAACCTGACAATTTCTTAAGTGTGAGTCCTGTGGAAACTATGAAAGTCAAGGAGCCAGAAACCATTAATTTCAAAATAGCTCGATGAAAATAAAGGCCGGTGAAGACAACGCTTCTTCCCGCCTCAGGAACCTGGGCAGTATGCTTGCTTCCTTTCTGCGAGCTATGACTAAATTCGCGCTTCACGGGTCTATTCAGCTTTCCCCTTGCTGAACTTGACTTCACAGTCACTGACTCACAGTTTACTGTTTTGTCATTTTTTTTTTTTCCTGGAAAGGAGGCGCCTTCCGCACAAAAGAGCACCCAGTCTTTTTCTTTCTCAGCATTAAGCAAGTGTCCAGCTCTGCTGCCTGCCAAGGAGCCAGGCCCACTATCTCTCCTCCTGCCTCACCTTTTATTGGCTCAAAGAGGGCCTGTAATAGCATAGTACTCTCCACGAAACACAAATCCTCCAGATCCGACAGCGGAGAAAATGTGTGCCATGAGAAAAGGTCACAGCACAGAACAATTTGAAGAGCACTGGTCTGTATCACACTTAGAAACTTCCAGTCCAAATGTCAATTTTCCTCCAGAGAAAGCAGCCCCCCTACACCGGCGCCCAAGAGATGTGCTTCTGGGAAACTCAACTCCTCCACACAAGAGATCTGTAAAATGCTTCAGCACTGCTGTCTAAATAATTTCCAGGTGATCAGAAGTTCTTAAGATAAGAAGAGAGGTAAGAAACTGGCCTACAGTGAGATGGGCCTGGATTTGAGAGCTGGCTCAGCCTCCTTTCTATGGGACAAATGTAAAGTTTTTTTTTTAACCTCCATACACCCTCAGTTTCCTTGTCTGCAAAAGTGCGCCAATGAGTACCTATCTCCTTGGCGATTGTTTAGAATTAACTGCTATCATACAGACAAAGTACTTAGTGGACTAGAGATGTTCGGTAAATGTTAAATGCTGTCACTCCACCATTTCCCCTCCCCTCAGATGAATGAGTTTCTAGCTCACCAAGAAAGCGGGCACCACTATTCCCTTCACTTCCTGGCAGCTCTTCGGCATCATGTGGCTGATGCTGTGCCCTTATTATCATTTTGTTATGAGCCTGGCAATCACGGTGGCTCCTTCTACCTGCGCCCTGAGTTCCTCCCTATCCTGACCCAGGAAGGTCCTGTTCTATTAAATCATGCCTTTCCTGTGCCTTCACCGTTCCCCTCTCTCATCTTAATACATTCTCATGGACACTAAAAACTGTGACAGAAATTAAGAACTGCCAAGGGTTAGTAAGCTGGACAGAAAGTGGGAGACTTTTCACTAGATTGATTTCTGCAGACCAAGATCTCTGAAATACATTTTTTACTTATTTTTAAAAAGCACATCTTTTTGACTCCTCATCCCTCTGAGTTACTACCTTCTCTATTTCTTTTTAAAACCAAGACTCCTGGTATACAGCGCCACATGATTTTTTTTTTTTTTTTTTGCTTTTTGAGACAGGGTCTCGCTTTGTAGTTCAGGCTGGCCCTGAGCTCACTATGGTGCCCAGGCAAGCCACCATGAACTCAGCAATCCTCCTGTTTCTGCCTCCTGAGTGCTGGGATTACAGGCATGAGCTACCACATCCGGCACTGTGGTATGCAGTGTTGATTATTGTGTGTCTCCACGCCCAGCATTATATGTGGTTACCAGGGATAGAACTCAGGACCTTGCACTTGCGAGGCAGGCGCCAGAACCACTGAGCTAACCCTCTGGCTCCGCCACATGATTTTTTAACTTTCCTTCTCCTCATCTGCAACCTGGGCCACCCATGTCCCCAGCAGAACCATTTCTGTAATGATCCCCAGTTTGACATCCCTGGTCAGTAAGCAGTAAGTTCTGTTTTCGGTTTACCTTTTGTCTCTGCTTATCACAAACTGCAAACCACATACCTTCTCCCATTCTGACCCTCTTCCTGTCCGCAGCTCCCCAGTCACTTAACTTTCCTGGGGTTGTTTCTACCCTTCCACTCACTTCCTTAGTTTTAAGGGCTGCTCCTGCAGATGTCAGGGGGGACCTCATGGATTCTCCTTTGCCATCCACATCTGATACCTCACCATTTCCATCAAAGTCACCTCATGAATACTTCTCATGTCCATCTCCGGTGCCTCTTGGTCTCTTGGGATGCCTGGCAGTTCCTCCCCCACCAGCCTTCCTTCTGGTAAGCTGTCACCATGTGACTGGAGACTTCAATCTAACCTGAATGTATCTTCCTGCTGGAAATCTTCTAATGTTCTCTGATTCCTCTGGACAAAGTCCAAACTTATGGGCAGGAGCCTTCAGGACTCGGCTTCTCAGTAGCTGCCACTGACCTTCAGCACCTGGCATCCCCACCTTCCCAGAGGCACCTCTGCCCAGCCTGAGTTTTCTGCTTGGAAAAATCATTTTCTGCTTTTACAGTTGATTCTGGTTCATCCTTTACATCTAAACTAAATATTCCTTTATCCGAGAAGGCTTTCTAGGAGCCTCAGACTGCAGTGGGTGGCCCTTCCCTATGCCCCCACAGTCCCCTGAGCAACCTTCTCTCAAGACACTTGAGAGGGGCCTTATATTGTCTTCGTTTGTTTGCTGCCAACCAATCAGAGACTTTTAATTTACATAGTCTTAGTTTGGGGAACCAAATCTGGCCATGGTAGGTGCTCATATATATCTACTAAATTAATAAACTCCTAAGGAAGGGAGAATACGTACCGGGGAGATAGCCAGTTGTAAGATTGTTCCATTCTTAATGTCACTGCGAGTCTAGTTAACAAACAGAAAACAGAAGCAAGTTGAATCAATAAGAACTTTTGGTCATTTAAAAAGTATAGTCAGCTCCCTGTATTGTAGGCTCCACCTCTATGGAAAATTTAACCAATGATGATAACCTGGAGGAAAAATTGTCTTCAAACATGTAGAGACTCTTCTTTTTGCCATTATTTCCTAAACAATACAGTATAACGACCATTGATAGAGCGTTTCCATGGTATTTTGTATTACAGCTCATCTGATGACTGAATGTGTCTGGGTTATATGCAAATACCACACCATCTCAGAACCCATGTTCTTGGTATCCCCAAGGTCCTGGGAACCATCACTCCCCACAAGGACACGGAGGGACCACCGTCCTGAAGCTGAAGCTCATCACGGAGGCCTCTTCTCTGGCTTATCCCTTGGCAAAGAGCTTCTAGGATCCCTTTCAAGTACCCTGGGGTCTCAGGAAGTGAAACTACCCTCTAGTCACTGGAGCAGCAAAGGGCCGGTGCCCCCCCCCCCCCAATCTGCCCAGGGAACAACTGTGTCAGAAAAATGCTGCTCCCTGGAGATGTTAGGTCAGCTACACAGCACTGTCTCCTTACGTGGGTCACTTGTGAGAGACGTCTGCACAGTGCACCTTCGGCCCCTCTGCACTCACCTGTTCAGTGATGTAGAGCTGGGGACCATCTGCATACCGGAGGGTGTAGTATTCCGGGTTTGGCAACGACCACCTGTGTAAGAAAAAACGGTACATCCACTGGGCTACTCATCTATGTGGTCCAGAAGCTGCAAATAAATAATTTCCGATTGAGTCGCTCAGGGATTGAACAGTCTGTTTGCTGTACACAAGAATAAACACATCTTTAGGATGAGACAGTACAAAAAATAATCTCTTAGCACCATAGTAGGTACATACAGTTGAGGATGGGTCTCAGATCCTACCAGGACCTCA
The DNA here is from genome assembly GCA_004025085.1 of Thryonomys swinderianus. Lineage (NCBI taxonomy): Eukaryota > Metazoa > Chordata > Mammalia > Rodentia > Thryonomyidae > Thryonomys > Thryonomys swinderianus. The sequence continues at coordinate 30,934 of PVIC010005788.1, forward strand.
AACAGGTCATCCCTGGACTCAGAGGAACAAATTAAGATTCATATAAAGTCTTATCCTTATCAGCTATCATTACTTGGTAACACAGTGGCCCACAAGAGCCCACACGGGGGACCTGCCTAACCAGAGGTCCTACACAGAAGTCCCTTTGAGGTCTAGCTGCTTATCTGTCTCAACGGCCAGAGTTGAAAAGCAAGGTCAGTCCCAACCTACCCATCACAAACTTCCTTGATGATGGAGGCCAGAGGTCGTTTCTGAAAGACAGAGAGAAAGAAGGGGAGACTCTTTACCATTAATTGTACAATATTCACGCCAGGCTGACAGGATGGAGTCCTGAGCAGAAAGAGATTGGTACGTGGGATGATCTTGTTTCCTGCCATCTTTTGCCAAGGAGGAAGGTCTCGCAAATCACAGTGACCCACTTTCCCTGAGGTGGGCCGGGCCCAAAGCTCAGCTTTGGTGTGGCTGTGCTTACTCTTAATTCTGGTGGGCCCCAAGCCCTCAAACACCTCTGCCACGTGCCCCCAAGCCCCTCTCCCCCACAATGTTTCCTGGTTCACAAGCTTACCTGGTCGATTTCAAGGAGCTGAGCATTAGCACCTGGCCACTCAATGGCCACTTTGACAATGTCAGATGGTGGTGGCATTGTTCTCAGAGGGCCCTGTTTCTCCAAGACACACACAGAGATTCAGCTGCCTGCGGAGAAAGAATCAGACAGAAGGCAAAAGTCACAAAAGATGCCTTCATTTCACTCTTGTTATCTATTTTGGGCAGTCTGAAGGCAGATATTCTGTAAAGCAACATACGGAATTACTTGGTTTGAATTTTTCTAGATCATACCACAAACTCTCCTTGAGCTGTTGTCTTTTTAGATCAAATCAGCAAGCAGAAATGGGGCAATCCTATCTATCACCTACAGCTCAGCCAGTAGCAAGATATGCCAACGTGACACTTCAGTTTGAAGGGTCAAGAAAACTGGGTGGTTAGAAAAGCTATTTGCTGAGAATTTCTGTCTTGGGACGTTGAGAGGAGAGAAGCACATGCTCTGAGACAGATAAGAATAGACAGTCTTTTCTTGGTTGAGTGGTTAGCTGAAGACGTCAGGCTACTGCTCTTCGGCAGGCACTGTGGGAAGATCCCAGTGTCAGCAGGGCCCAGCCACATGCTCTCGTTTCCTTCCTACTCATTGCTGCTGCTCGCTTGTTCCCCCTCCAAGGACACAATATGGAGCCTCCTCCGTGTGGGATGACACAGAGTTCAGAAAACAGGGAGAACTGGGACAGGAAGTGCTGAGGGCAGGGGCGGCTAAGGGCTCAAACCCAGGGAGGTACGTTGTTCTCACACAAAGGCCCCTCCAGAGAAGGAGAGGGCTTTGGACATACCTCTGACCTCTCCCCCACTTCTCTCCAAAATAACAGAAAATAAATCATTTTGAGCAAGTCTCGGAGATGGGCCCATGTGACTGGTATCCTAGGCAACTCTGATCGCCTAGCGTATTCCAAGCACAGATGAAACATTCTCTCCAGGGTCTTACGAAGGGAAAGGTAGTCACTCGGTTGATGGATTTTTTCCAATGTATATTTACACTCCTTGCCTAAAGGTTCAGGGGAGGCCACTCTCTTAATCAAAAAGACCTTTCTGCGTCCTCAAGGTTTATCCATTCACCCTCAATTCATGCTTCGCTAATACGGCCCGCCCGCCTCTCCTGGCACGGCTGTTGCTTAATAACAATAACAAGCTGTTATTCACATATGCTATCGATGTCCAGCCCAGATACAGATGTCAGTTCACACAGCCTGGTGGACACAAACTGCTCTGGTAAAAAGAGGTAAAAATCTGTCCCTCACACACCCTTGGGTCTCAGGAAAAAGGAAGCTTTCACAACCATTTCTGTATCTATCAGGGTAGCTGCTTGAGAACTCAACTGTCAAAAATACCAGCGTTTCCAGGACATGACCATGTACAAGAATTGCTTTTCAAAGAGCTTTCGCTTTCTTTCTGAATGTTCCCAGAAGTTAGTGTGTTACGCAGGACAGAGCTATGAGGAAAATAAAGCTCTGCATTGGGGAAGCAAGTTCACCCAGCTAGCGAGTGTCACGGGGGATAGAACAGCAGTGGACATGGCCAGTGCTCTTCCCCTCTCCTCTGAGCAGGCCTCAACTTCTGTTCCCTGCAACTATATAAACACACTCAAGAAGGCTGGTCTGATGGCCCCAACAACAAAATGGTCCCAGGAAAAATTTTCAAGCATAAATTTTAGGTGCTTAGGCACACCAAACCTCTGAAAAGGAACTAGAGCCATGAGAGTCATTTCTTGTTGAAACGCTCTTCTGTAGGGATGGAGCAGGGTGAGGCCTCTCATGCCAGGGCAGTACCATGAGTCTGGACGCCTTATGCTCACTGGGATATCTGCTGTAATTAGGAAGACATTTTTTTTCTCTGCTGAACAAAGCAACTGGATTGACAGTCAAGGCCTCAGGACCTCGTCTTGACTTCACTGTGGTTCGTCTGTCTCTTTACCCAAGTCTCTGCTTTCTTCTGCTGTAAGATGGGAATGTGCAACAAAAGTGTGTCTCTGGTGCTCTCTGGTCTCAAAGATTCTAATGCACAACCTGAAGATCTAAATAAGGATGCCCTTGGAAGTCTTCAAAGAAGCCATACCCTTGTTTTAGTTGAGGATGCTAAAAACAAAAAAATTATTTTTTTATTTTTTTGAGACAGGGTCTTGCTTTGTGGCTCAGGGTGGCCCTGAGCTCACTATGTAGCCCAGGCAAGCCTCGAACTCAGCAATCCTCCTGCCTCTGCCTCCCGAGTGCTGGGATTACAGGCATGAGCCACCATACCCGGCACTGTGGTATGTGGTATTGATTGCTGGCATTATATGTAGTTCCTGGGGATTGAACTCAGGACCTTGCACTTGCAAGGCAGGTGTCAGAACCACTGAACTAAATCTCTGGTCCAAAACACATATTTTTTAAAAATTCCTTTCTGAATACTATCTTTAGAGATAAATAAGCTAACACTCATTACAGTTATTACTTCATTTTGACCCTATATGATGTGTCCTAGGTTGACTCTGCATCTATTAAAGCTAACCCTACATGATTCTTTGCTGTTCTGAAAATTCAAACCCTTTTTAAAGGATGGAGATTTTCAACTGCCTAGATTATTCAAAAGGTATTTACAAATCTCCATTCTTTTTTTTTTTTTTGAGACAGGGTCTTGCTTTGTAGTTCAGGCTGGCCCTGAGCTCACTATGTAGCCCAGGCAAGCCTCAAACTCAGCAATCCTCCTGCTTCTGCCTCCCGAGTGCTGGGATTACAAGCATAAGCCACCATGCCTGGCACTATGGTGTGTGGTACTGATTGCTGGTGGGTGTGAGACACCACGCCTGATATTGTTGTCTGTGGTTACCGGGGATCAAACCAGGGACCTTATGCTTGCTAGGCAGGCACCGGAACCACTGAGCTAAATCTCCAGCCTGCAAATCTCCATTCTTATGGTCTCTTCTTTTCCCACAAAGCTCAGGAAGCCTATTTTGTACTGAGCAACATTCTCCCCTGTGACAGCCAATGACACCCAATTTTAGTTGGTTAATCTAATTCATTCTCTTGAGTTTGAAAGACAAGGACCAAGGGAGGTAGGTGGGTGACAGTGGGAGCTCGAACAGTAAGATCACAGCCAAAAGTGTGGAGAAGCAAAAATCAGGAGCCCTGCAGAGAAGACTGCTCTGCAAGAAGAATCTAAAAGAGAGTCATTGGATGTGGTGACACGTGCCTGTAATCTTAGCACTTGGGAAGCTGAGGCAGGAGGAATGCTATGAGTTCAAGGCTGGCCTGGGCTACTTATTGAGTTCAAGGCCAGACTGAACTGCACAGAAAGAGCCTAGGTCAAAAAACAACAGGCAGAGGCCAGAAAATCCCATAGAGATGGAAAAAAATCACTGCCTGATAATTTTCCAGATGCCAGGGCTACACTTGCTACTCTTGGGTACCTAAAAGTCCCCTGTATTCTGCCGATGCAACTCCTTTAATTAAGTCAGTCTGCGTTTCTGTTTGCTGTAGCTAAGAAGCCTAAGACTAAGGTGGACTCAAGTTCCAAAGGAGTCCACAATGGAGATCAGAACAGTGGCATCCCCAGCTTACGATGCATGGTGGTACTGAACTAGCCCTGGATAAACACTGACTGATCTAATGAGAGCAGCTTCCCCCCTTAGATAAGCCTCATTTGTTTAGTGTATGTGCTGCTGAAGCAAGCACAAGTCTCGTTTGTTTAAAACAGGTCCGTTATAAGGTTACTCTGTAGTATTCATATTATATATAACTAATACATAACAGTCTCTAGAATTGATTATTCACTTCTATGGCATTTTATAGCCAGTGCTCACAAGAACCCTGAAAAGCATTTCTATGTAACAGGTGAGGTCCCTGAAGTTCAGCTGTCTTCTGTGCATCTCCTTCTAAGCTCAGCCCTGGGAGGGAGGGAGTGAAGGAGGAAGGGAAAGAGGAAGGAAGGGAGGACAGAGGAAGAAGTGAGAGAGGGCAGGACAAAGACAGTTACATCAGAATTGGGCCTCTAAGGTTTTTGACTCCAGTAAGTTCTCTTCCTTCTACACATAGAAGTAAATCATCAGTACTTCCTCTGATGATGGTGGCATTAGCTAACAAATTACATAAACTAAGGCATTATTTTAAGGACTTTACAAAGGTTAATCCACAGGACAGTCCTATGTGATGTTATTATCGAGTGCTTTAATAAACAAGAAACTGGAGGACAGAAAAGAAGTGGCGAGTCACACAGTTAGTAAATGCACATTGGGATTTGAAGGCAGGCAGCATGGTGCTGCTAAACAGCCACATGAAAGCAGGTAGCTCTGTACCTGACCCACAGCAGTGCTCTGTGGTGACTTCTGGTTTGAGCGCCTAAAGCTAAAACCCACTGATGTGAAGAGACCCGTGGAACAAGCACTCACTAGAGTGCTTTAGACCATGTCCTTCATGGTCTAAAGAAGGCAGTCTCCATTTCCTTGTGTGGAATTCAATCCAAAATCCACTCACACTATTCCTTGGAGCACTTGCTATTTCTACTACGCAGGCTCTGTTCTTCCTTCTCATCTTTTATACATTCTCTCCTTTTCACTGTCATTAGGGCTCCTATTTAAGCTTCAAAGCCCACCTGAGACAGCACTTCCTGTCTGTACCATTCTTATTTTTCTCCATCATTCTCTGACAAAGAAATAGGATAGAAACCCATTTAATCGCTGTATTCTGCTCATATGTCTATGGAGGGTCCGGTCAAACTCACACAACACATTTATACACCTCTGTCTTCATCGTTCCTCTTCCGCCAGGGCAGGTATCTCCATGTGGACTCCCGACAGCATGGCGCTTGACACAGTTAAGGTACAGGAAGCAACTCTGCCGCTGAAAGCCAACAGCTCTACCTTCTTCCACATCTAGGAACCAGGGCTGGATCCCAAAGGGCAGGGAGGGGACCTGTTCAGGTTGTCTGTCCACTGTTCTCTCCACACCCTACACCTTCCAACTATGTGCTGTAAGTTTGTTTCCATGTCTCATGTGAGAACATGTGGTACCAGAGGATCAGTACCAGACAGTCAGGCTTGGCACCCCTGACCACAGGTGCTTTCCGCCGTGGGGAAACATCGGGAGGTAGGAGACTAGAGTACTATTTCCCAGATAATTAATATTCCCAGGATAAAGGATCTCGTTGTAGGGAATCCTTCCAGCACATGTTTGCTTACTCGCTTCATTTTCATTTTAGAAAGGAAGTGGAAATTAGGTTGAAGCAATTCAATAACACTGCACAATTCTCAGGGTTATAAATAGCTTCTTGCTCCACCGTTCAGCAGTACTGCAGTTCAATAGCAAGCAGCCAGGATAGGGGAGCTCCAGTCCCACATTCACATGCTGGCCCAGGGGACTTCTTCGGGCTTCAATAAATCTTCCCTCTTCTCCTACCCACCTCCTTTATTTATTTATGTTTGTGGTGCTGGTGATAAAACCCAGGGCCTTGAGCACCACAGGCATGGGCTCTAGACTGGGCCACACACCCCATTTCCTTTCAAGCACCACAGTAGGGGAAAGGATGATGTGGACAACTCAAAGGCCACAAAACAGGAAAGAGGCTCATGCTGATGAAAGAAGATAACTACAAGCACAGGAATGAAAGCCCTGGTTTTCAAAGACAACCCCGGGGAAACAAGAATAGGAAGAGCGGTGTCTCCAGTGGAGCAGTCTCTAAGTGGCTTCTGGAAGGTGTGCTTATGAAATCAGCACCGCTGCACAAGGCCACCTGCAGCTTTATCAATCACCCCACGGGATGCTCCCGCTTACTGGCTCTGGGAGCTGAGGCTGCCAGCAGGGTGGGAGAAGCATCTCAGGGGAGGAAGTGAAAGATGATCCACTCCCTGGAGAAAGGAGTCAGGATGAAGAAAGCCAGAAGGTTTGCGGCTCCCCTCCCCCTCCCCCACTCCCGTAAGGACGAGTGAGGATCAATGTGTGTTCTTGTTCCCGTTCTGTCCAACTGAGTGGGGGAGGACGGCTCAGTTTGGTTTATGTTTCCAGCAACGGAAAGCAAACTCACCAGGAAGGCAAGCAGAGGCCACACCCTCCTTCTAATCCCGACCACAATCTCGAAGAGGCTTCCCCTCCGCAGTCTTCCCCACCTGAGAGGAGACTCGATTCTCAGTTCGCCCACAGTGAGGGGGGATTCTGCGGGCTGAGACACGGACCCTGGCGTCGCTGCTAGAGCCTGAGAGGACCACACGGACGGCAGCTGAGGCTCTCCTTCCTGGTGACACCTGAGCACAGGACTCGCCAAATACTGCGAAAAGCCACTAAGTCACAGAGACAAGTGTGGTGGGGGAGGGTGTGGGAACAGAGTGACCCCCCCCCCACCTAAGAACCCCACGCATCCTGCACAGACACCTCTGTGGCGTTCCTAGGTCACGTAAAAGCCTCAGTAGAGCAGCCAGCTGTCCTCGCTGGCGTTTGAGGCTTCCGGGACAGAACTGGCTTTCACACTGACCTTTGCAGATGCTATCACTATGTCTCACCCGATAGAGCGCCTCCTCCCTCAGACACCATGCTCTTCTGAGGCTGCTCCTCTGCTTGTGCTGTTACTTACTCCCTCTGCCTGCTCCAGCCAGCAAACTTCTACACAACCTTCAAGGCCCAGTTCACACAATCTCTCTTCCCTGTGGGTTTCTGTTTTTATGGTTACTGATTTTATTAGTACATTTTATAGACACATCGTGGTCACACTGAGAATTTGGACCAGTATATGACACAACTTAATTCTCATTTTTCCCATTTCCCTGCCCACCTTAGAACCCCCCGCCCCCTATATACATAAGCTTTGTTTTCTTTATTTACCATCAATTTTTTCTTTCCCTTCTTTACTTATCCCTACCCCCTTCTTCCCTTTGAATATTTTCTGTTTCACAATATCTATCACACATTTTAGAACTCATTTACATCTTCAGTTCACCTGGCTTTCTAACTCTCACACTTAAGGTGTATTTCAGTGTGCCCTCACTTATGCTCCCTGTCCTGTATCCAGCCCTTCCTAATTCTATAGATTTTATAATTCTCTGTGCACTTTCTTCCCTAGCTGCTAAAAGTGGGACTGCATCCCAGCAGGCCGGGACAACAGGGCACCCCTGGGGTACTGGTACTAATAGGTAGCACCCATGCCTGTCCAGATCCTCTGAATTACTTTTTGTTGCTGTGGGGGGTGAACCCTGTACATGCTAGATGAGCGTTCTACCAGTGGGCTGCACCCACCAGGCCAGGGGTGGTGGTGCTACAGCAGGCTTAGCCCAGCAGACTGTTTATGTCACTGAAAGCCCTAAAAGGTTCGCCATCACTGCTCAACCCTCTGATGAGAACCTGCCTGCTGACTGAGATAGTAAAGTCTTGGAAGGGATCTAAACCAGTGATTTTCTATCCTGGTTGTTGATCACCAATGGCCACCCAGGTCGGATGGTTCTGATGGGAACTATCAGGCTTGAGGCCCACACTCCCAGAATGTGAACAACCACAGGGCAAGGACTTTGAAGCCTGTGTTTACTCCCTCAACTGCATATTGTCCACTCCCCCAGGCTGCAGCACAGTGCCTGGCATACATCTTAGTTCGCAGAATTTCCCGCCAAAAATACCCTTTATGGTGCCCCCAGACCTAATTACCTTTAAAAGAGAATAGAAACACTACTGATGGTATTATCCATTGCCTAGGAACTTTCTAAATCCCAAACTACAACAACCTACGCAATGGATTTAGAAGGGTTGGTATTTAGGGACCACTGGCCTCCATTTGTGGAAATTAGAGGAAATAGAAAGTGAGATAGAGAATAGTGATGAACTTTAAGAAATTGTTTTCTGATAACAGATTACCATGGTTGCCCAGGAAGACAGAACTTGGAGAGGAAGGGGCTGTGGCCCGCTGAGAATAGGCCTGGATTATGGCTGAAATCCCAGGCTGAGGGCCAGACTCCTTCACTAGTGACCTTAACAACATGCAATTGTTCTTTTAAAATTAGGCCCAGCCTCCTCATTTTATAAAGAAGGGAACTGAGGTCCAGAGAAGTTGTCAAGTCAGAGGCACACCCACACTACCAATTAGGGAAAAAGAAGGGCCAGGGCTCCACTTCTGGTTTAGTTCTCCCACAACAGCTTTACCACAGGCACAATTGTCACTGGACATCCTGGATCTATACGCAGAGACAGGACCGGATGTCTTTGAGTCTTTTCCAAGCTTGACCTTCTAGAGGTTATGTCTTGGAGTAGGACAGACCTGGATTTGGATACCAGCTGTAACAACTTCCTTATTTGTAAGTTGGGAGCTAGAACCAACCTTGCCTTATGAAATTACCTGAACATTAAACATTATATGTAATACTTAGCAAAGAGTAAGCAGAATTCTAACTATGTGAACTCAAAAGACTTTGCAAAGACACAGTGACCAGGTTTTCCTGACATAAGACGGTCCCCACCTGATAGGTCATGGTATATTGGGGACAAAATGAAAGAACGTATGTGAGGGCAATTAGGAAGGAAACTGGTGTAAAAGGGAAAGCATTTACTCGTGTTGTTCTATTGCTACTCCTAAAGGAAGAACCTTGGAAAGGTTCAGTTCTAGAACTGCAGCCAACATAATACAAGACACATTATAGGTGTTTGATAAATCTTTTCTAGGGATTCAAATTAAACCAGCATGCCTAATGGGGTTATATATTCAAATGTCTTAAGCAGCCTCCATGTACGGACTGGTCAAACTGCATAGTATTACCCTGCTTAGAGGAGTGAAATTCAATACTGTCAAAAACGCATCATACAGCTTGGCCAGACAGCCACTCTGCAGCCTCTGGCACACCACTGATTCTTCGTCATACCTTATGATGTCTTGCACATCATCTTGTCATTTTATGGGATCTAGTCTCACCTTTCTGAGTGCACTATAAGCATCCTGAAGATGATGGCTGTGCTTAGACTCCAATCACATCTGGCTTAGACAATAGTGGTCTCATAGCAAATACTCAGGGAGCAACTGCTGAGCTCGGTCAGACTGTGAAGTCCTGCCTAGTATTCCCTGTGACTCTGAGATGCTGCAGGGTGGCTGAGCTGGTGGGGCTCAGCGGAGGGAAGGTGACTGGGTCAGAAGAGGACTTGTCCTTTGGGTTTTGCTTCAACTGCTTTCACTGTGCTTGCTGGAGCCCCCTAGGCAGGTGGTACCAATATGTTCAGACACATTACCTCTCGTGGAGCAAAGCAGAATATGCTCTCTGCTGCTGCCACTGTTTTTAAGAAGTCTGGTCCCCAATTCCGGCACCCCTAAACTTCCTTGGCACCTCTTAGAGGCAGCATGGAGTATAAAAATGATTGGACTCATGGTTAACAGATAGAGATCTGAGCCCCATTTCCTCTACTCACAAATTCTAGGATGATGCCAGACAAAACACTTTAGAAGCTTATTTTTTATCATAAAACATAGATAATAATAATAATTTCTTCAAAAAACTGTAAAGTGAGGGCCGGGGACTTAGCTCAGTGGTTCTGGGGCCTGCCTCCCAAGCACAAGGTCCTGAGTTCAATCCCCCCGTAACCACATACAATGCTGGGCGTGGAGAGTCACGCCCACCAACAATCAATACCACATACCACAGTGCTGGGCGTGGTGGCTCATGCCTGTAATCCCAGCACTCAGGAGGCAGACACAGGAGGATTGCTGAGTTTGAGGCTTGCCTAGGCTACATAGTGAGCTCAGAGCGAGCCTGAACTACAAAGCGAGACCCTGTCTCAAAAAAAACAAAACATAACAAAAAAAACCTGTACAGTGAATTAAACACTGTTAGATATTTAAAGTGTCTAATACTGCACAGGGCAATACAACTGCTACCCATATGTGACTTTGGATCACTCAAGTGTCTACTTCAAAGTAAGATGGGGCTGCTGGGGGTGTTAGCACATGCCTGTAATCTCAACACTCAGGAGGTTGAGGCAGGAGACTGCTGTGGAGCCTAACCTGGGGCAGAAAGAGAGTTCAAGGCCAAGCTGAACTACAAAGTGAGATTCTGTCTCAGCAAAAACCTAAACAAAACAAAATAAAATGGGCTGCCTTGGGGCCAGAGATTTAGCTCAGTGGTTCCAACGCCTGCCTATGCAAGGGCCCTGGTTCAATCCCCCCTAACCACATACAATACTGGGCGTGGTGACTCACGCCCACCGGCAATCAGTACCACATATCACAGTGCCAGGCATGGTGGCTCATGCCTGTAATCCCCGCTCTCCGGAGGCAGAGGCAGGAGGATTGCTGAGTTCCAGGATTGCCTGGGCTACACAGTGAGCTCATGGCCAGCCAGAACTACAAAGTGAGACCCTGTCTCAAAAAAAAAAAAGAAAAAGAGAGGTTGCCTTAAGTGCCAGTTGCACACTAAATTTCAAAAAGTACAAAAATTCCATTGATACTATTTTATATTGACCATGATATAAGAATAGTTGGAATATGCTGGGTAAAAAAAAAATATTACTAAAATTAATTTCACCTGTTTCTTTTTATATTTCAACAGTTATTAGAAAAATTTAAATAATACACATGACATCATTGTTTTCCTATTGGACAGCATCAGTTTAGCACGAAGCTTTGGAACACAAAACATGTTCTGAACCAGGTATGGTGGCACATGCCTATAATCCCAGCACTTGGGAGGCTGAGGCAGGAGGATTACCACGAGTTCATGGCCAGCCAGAACTACACAGTGAGACCATCTCCCCCCAAAACTATTGTAAATGCTGGTTTCCTTCTTCCACAGGTAGATCACCAGTGACCCTGATTTACTCACTTCCTCTTGACAAATCTAACCTTCCATTCATTTAGCAAATACTTATAGTAGCTGGCTCGGGGTGAGATGCTGGATATACAATGAACAAAATGAGTCACTTGTCTTCTTACTTGTGGACGTTTCTATCTTCAAGGAAGACAATACTTTCTCAACTAAATGCAAAACTGCAGTTGTGCAAATATTGTGAAGGAGGGGAACACAGTGTTGAAAGTGAGACACTGGCTGGGGGAGTCAGGGACTAGGGAAGCCTCTTCTGAGGAAGTGATACTCGAAGGGAGATTTGAAGGAAGAAAATTAATTTACTAGATTAAGCCCACAGAAAAGGAAGAGTAAGTGAAAGATCCTGAGAAAGGCAAGAGCTAGGGATATAGAAGAAACAGAAAAAGACCCCACTGTGTAGCGGGCAGAATACACCAGTGAGCCCAGAAAGAGCTCGCCCTCCAGGGCCTGGCTGAGGATCTGGGGCTGACCCTGCAAGTGCTTGTGGAAAGCAGCCAGTTTAAAGCCCCGGTCCAGATCAGATTCGCGTTTTGAAAGGAACTCTAACGCCGCTGCCTGCGATGGGGGCGCAGTCCGGGTTGCCTGGGGGTCCCGTTGGAGCCCGTGGGTCTCACTGTAACTGTCGAGGAAAGAAGCAAGAGGAGCTGAGCTGAGCTGAGTGAGTGGGAAGCAGTGAGGATGGAAAGTGGATAGATGTGGGGCTACGAGGCCAGCAAGATCGACGTGATGGTCTGATGCTCCGGGAAGAGCGCTGAGGCTTCCGATCGCGCCGCCCGGCTTCACACGCTCCCTGGCCACCTTCCAGCCTTCTCCCGTCCCCTCCCCCTTCCTCCCTGCTCCCGGGCTCCATCCTCCCACCCGACTCCTCCCTCCGACCACTGCCCGGGCCCAGCCCTCGCTAACGACGGCCCGGCCAGCCCTCTTCTCCACACGGCGCCCCTTCCGAATCCGGGAACAGGTTTCTTCTCCCGCAAGGCAGGGCGCGCAGGGCCGAGACCCCCAAGGACTGACGGACCGGTGCGGTCCAGCCCAGGCCCGCTCTCTCCAGCCCCTGAGCTTCCAGGGCAGCTGCAGGCCGCAGAACTAGGTAGATCCCTTTTCCTGCAGTGCCTCTCTCCTCCTTGGGTCCCTCGAGCTGTCAGCCCCTTTTCTCCGCTCGCGAGTCCCCGCCCTCGCGCGCCCCTCACTCACCACGGCGCCGACCTAGGCCCAGCTCCCGTGCCCTGGTCCCGCAGCCTCAGCTTCTCCAGCCTCCGCCCGCCCCGCCTTTTGGGGCCCCGCCCCACGCAGGCCGGCCCGAGCTCCTATTGCTCCATTTCCTCTATTACGCTAAAGTTTCTTTCATCAATTGGATTATTTGTCTATCACTCAAGGAGGGGCGGGCCGATCTGCAGGCGTGGGTTGGGTGGATGCCGACAGTCCCCGCCCCCCCAGGGGAGGCCTCTTAAAGAAATAGGATGCCTATCTCCCGCTTGTTCTGGAAGAACAAACGTGATTTTTCCAGCAAACACAAGAGAAACTTGTCTGCAAACTTTCTCCCCCTTTTCTCTTCCTTTCTTTTTCTATTCTTTTTTTGTGCATAGCATAAATATGAAGGAAAAAGCCTCTGCTTTCTGTGACACATCGGAGACTGTGAGGACTACCGAGCACGTCCATCCTCTGGTGGCACTTTGGTGCACACTACCGGTGAGAATAACTAGTTTGGGGTCTGAGTAGGAGGTGACAGTCGTGTCAGAGGCTGTGAGCAGCCACTGCCCACTACCGAGATGAAGCTAATTATATGGGCACCCAAAGCTGACCGTGGGCGCTGAGCAGAGGCAAAGGGGTACACTCAGCTGTACTCTGTAAGATCCGTGGGAGGTGGCATTCGTCACTGCACCTGCGGAGCAGAACAGGGCCAGGCGGCGCCAGGGACTCCTGCTGTCACCCTCAAACCGCACAGTAAGCCTTTGATGTAGGCAGTACACTGACCCCTTGCCAGGGTGACTGAGTCTGAGAGAGCGCGATCTGTCATCCTGCAGGTGACGGTCAGAGCCAGAGAGGCTAGCTTCTCTCTGTTTTGTTTTTTGCTTTTGTTTGGTTTTGACCTGGCTTGTACTAGGCAGGTGCTCTATCGCTGAGCTTTACTCCCTGCCTCTTTTTAAAGTTTCCAGACAGGATGTTTCAGTAGTGACAAACCTATGGCACACATGTCACAGCCGGCTGTTTGTTACCTTTGAAAGCTCTAAAAGGTTCACCATTAGGCTGATTGCGAACTTGCCATCCTCCTGCCTCAGTCTCCCGAGTGGCTGCAATGATAGGGTTTGGCCTCTCTCTGTTTAATTACAAAGTTTCTATTTTAGTCACTCTGCTTCATAGAACAATCCCAGGAGGCAAGCATTTTGTTCTCTCTTTTATTTTTAAAAATAAAACCTGATACTTAGCAGGCTAAATAATGACCACCTTTTTATATAGCACTTAGTCGGCAGAGCAATTTTATGCATCTTGGTTCATTGGCTCCTCCAAACAGCTTGGAATGGAAGATGATTTTTATCACTCCTACTTCACTGGTGAAGTGATGCTCAGGCTACAGAGGCTCAGCCATGGCTAACATTTCCAAAGCCCCTACAGAGGTCGTCCTCAAACTGCCCAAGACATCTGGGTGCTGCATATTTTTTTCCTTACAGTCTCTGTTGACTTCTGAATCCTGCTGTTGTAGTGTGAAACCCACCAAAGACAAAATATATAAACAAATGAGTGTGGCTGTTTTCCAATGAAACTATTCATAAGATAGGCAGTGGCCTGAGCGAATAGTCCACTCCATCCTGGCCCACAGTGCTTTGCGGGATGCTGAGGGCTTTCATGGATTTTTTCAACATCATTGATGACGTTCTTGTTATCAATCCCGTCAATTTAGGGAGGAGGAATCCAAGACTCAGCAAGATTAGGGTATATTTGAAGTCAACTTAGAAACCAGAACTCACATCCAGCTTTCCTCACCCAAGTTCCATCCTTTGTCTTCTACACTGCCACCCTGTGAGTGTCCATGAGTGTTTCGCCTTGGCCTAGCTCATGTCCTTCCTGCTCATATGGCCTGTCTAGCTTTCCTAGCTCCAGAACTTCTTCTGAAGTTCTCCCTCTCAGTGGCCTTCTTCTCTCTGCCTTCCCTATGTGTCTGCTACAGAGAGCAGCCTGTAGTATTATTTAGAATAGAATGTGCTAGGAAGCAGGTTCCACATGGATAGTGACTGCGTTGGAGTTTACTAGCTGTCTACCAAAGTCCCTTCTCTTTCCTCCCATACGGATACTGCTGCCAGCTATGCTGACTTCCCAGCCTCACTTACCACTAAGACATGCTGGGTAACTACAGTAGCTTTAGCCTGTGCAAATAATGCATGAAACCTCAGGTGAAGGCTGGAACTCAGTGACTTGCCTCCTTCCTGTTCTTTTTCCTTCTCACAGGCTGGACCCAGCCTTGACCTTGTGATGTTGATGATGATAAGGATGATGATGATGATGTGTCGGAGGCTGACAGAGCTGTGCACCCAGAGGTCAGAGTCCTTGCTTGATCATGTGAAACAGAAAGCTCCTTGCCAACCTGGGATTGCTTACTTCATACTCCTATGTGAAAGAAAATAATCTTGGTTCTTTGTTAATGACTATTATTGGTGGGAGGAGTGCAGGGGGACTGTTAGAGCTCACCCCATACTACACAGTCCAGAGGGAGCCGTCTTACACTTCATGTCCTACATGCTTAGCCCACTGTGACCTAGTCCTGCCCCAACTCAATAACCAGTTATCCAAGGAATGAATCATTCACCGTGCTTTATAGCTCTTAGTCTTTTCCTTCTTTTTTTCTTTTTGGTACAAAGGATTAAGCTCAGGATCTCGGGCCTTCCAGTCAGGTGCTATGCCACTGAGCTACATCCCCAGCTTCTTACTCTTTTCATTCTGCTATCCCAGTGCAAGTTCTTTGACTGCAGGTCATAGAACCCATTCTGGTTAATTGTAACAGAGAAGGACTTTATTGGCGGGCTGATGGCTAACTCACAGAAGTGACAGGAGGTTTGAGAATTAGGTTCAGGAAAGGCTAGAGACCAGAGATGCTTTGGAAGTTTAGGTAGCCAAAAAGGAATTTGTTCTTTCATTTTTTTTCCTTTCTTAATCAGAACTTTCACTGATTAGAGTCTGAGACCCTATAGCAGGAATCTGGCCCAAGTTGAAGTCATTCGTCCACCTTTTAGTTAAGGAGGGAAGACCCCAGGATCGACAGCTCCAATCAGGCTCCTCACAAGTAGGAGTTCTAGATCCTTTCACCTCTACTCTAGCTGCTACCAATGGGCAGCTATATCAGGGAAATTGTTTTCAGCTGGGGTCAATTAAGAGGGCCTGGAGAGCAACATCATGATTTCCTGAACACTGCACAGTGTCCTTGCCTGGTAGAGTGCAGGGGCTATGACCCTGAGCTCTGTAATCATACAGACCTCTTTGCCACTTATCAGTAGAGTGGCTGTAGCTAAGTCACTTGAACAATGGCAAGAACAACAGTACAGTATTAGCCCTTCATGCGTTGATATGAGAATTCACTGAGTTATGGTGAATACACAAACCTTAGCACATAAAAGGGGCTCAGTAAATGGTAAGTTTAAATGTCTTCAATAAGTATTTAGTGTATGAAGTATCTGTGGTGTTTGAGTTCTCCTAAAATGACATCCAAAACTGGAACTTAGTGAAATACCCTTCTCAGTTCTCCAATCCATTTGACCTTTCACAATTGTGAGGTTTGTCATCATCTTTGTGGTCTCACTTCTCTCCTTACCCAGTTTACCCCTGTTTTAACCACTCCTTTGGCTTCTTCCCCAGTTCCTACCATCTCCAGTTACTCACAGGAAGAATCCCAACTCCGTAATCTCTCTTACACTCAATTCACCACTGATTCCATGCCCACGCTCAACAATTGCCTGGGACAGAGAAAAAAGACTTTTCTGGCTCAGCACTACTAGACTGTGCATCCTTGGCCAGATCCCTCTCATGCACTCTTACTTGATGACTTTGTTTTTCCAGAAAGAAATAATAAGGGAAAGACTATCTCACTCTCTCATCTGGAAGTCTGTCCTCTTTACATCCTCTTTCCATTGCTGTGCTCTGGCCTCTCTCGAAGTAGGACAGGTTCCTCTGGGAAGTCAAGGTAGCTTTTCAGATGCTCTATGGATTTCAGCTCTTTTTGCCCCACAGTCTTTGCTTCTGCAGCGCTACAGTTTGGATCTAATCTTGTGTGTTGAATGCATGGTCCTCTTCTTGGTGCTCTTAGCAGGTGCTGGGAGTCTATAAGGTGTGGATTGAGTGGAAGGTTGTAGCTTGCCTTGGGCATGCTGTCCAAGGGGAACGGTGGGACACAAGTCTCTTCCTCTCTCTTGTACCAAGACTCAAGGGGAGCAGGCCTCCCCTGCTGCTTGCACCCACCATAAGGTACCATGCTGCCTCAGACTCAAGAGCAATGGGCCAGCTCAGCATGGATCAAACCTCCCAAACTGCGAGCCTGTTGGGAGCAATTTTACATAATTTTGGGGAAAATCATTTCACAATCAAATTATAATTAGGCCTAGTTTCCCTGCATACAGGCCAGCTATCGCATGTTGAGACATTAACTCCATTTTTGCCCCCCATCACACCAGTTGTCCCCTATGATGGTCTCCCATGATGCTGGAATAATCCACAGCTGAATTATATCAGCTGAAGATATGGTGGAGAAGGCCAAATTCCTAATGACCATAAGTTCCTCATAACCTAGAATCTTCCTCTGCATGAACTTCTCATTGTTCTAGGGTCATTGCTGCTTCTTCCTGAGTCATCTGTTACTCCAGGTTTGGTAAGCTCAGGGTCTTTCATCTTTGCTATCCAGAGCAGCATTGATCGGGTTGGCAGCTCTGCTTCTTCTCTAAGTCTTGCTTCCTTTCTTTATTAATTAATTCCTCTTGTGCTGTTGTGGGTCACAAGAGACCAGGACTCACTGCAGGAGTTTCAGTAATGTTCCTTTCCTTCTCCCCTACATGACCCCAAATAAACCATTTCTCTTTATCACCCATTTATTTCAGGTACTTGTTACAGTCACAGAAAGATGATACATGCAGCTACCTGCATCCCAGCAATGCCAGTGCTTCCATCATTCCTGATAGCATCCACAGATGCTGTATCATGGGCCATCTAAAGAGTGGAGGGTTGTGTTCTGAAAAACCTTTGATGGTTGGCACACAAGTGCTCCTTTGACTTCGTCTGTTTCTGTTCTCTTCCCAGCTCACTTTGCTCAAACCTCACAGCCTAATTTCCCTTTCTTTGAACAGTTTCTTCCCGTCTTTGTGCCTTTGCCCTTGAGGTCCCCTCTGCTTGGTTGCTTTTCTGCAGGTCATCCCTGCTTACTTCTTCACTTTATTCAGGCCATGCTCCGGCTTGTCTCAGACAAACCTTCCCTCACCAGTCTTTCTCTTGCAATCCTGCCCTGCACATATTCCTTGCCTTTCCTCTGCTCTAATTGTCTTCGAATTGTCTAGCTCTTCATGTCATACTGCTATTTTCTTTTTTTTTCTTTTTTTTGCTTTTTGAGACAGGGTCTCGCTTTGTAGTTCAGGCTGGCCCTGAGCTCACTATGGTGCCCAGGCAAGCCGCCGCGAACTCAGCAATCCTCCTGTCTCTGCCTCCCGAGTGCTGGGATGACAGGCGTGAGCCACCACGTCTGGCATTGTGGTATGCGGTGTTGATTGTTGGTGGGCGTGAGTCTCCACGCCCAGCGTTATATGCGGTTACCAGGGATCGAACTCAGGACCTTGCGCTTGCGAGGCAGGCGCCGGAACCACTGAGCTAACCCTCCGGCCCCATACTGCTGTTTTCTGACTTCCACGTTCGTTGTAAGCTCTGTACCAACAGAGATGTTGACTAACTTGTTCATAGCTATCTCCCCAGCATTTAGTACATGATATATGATCAAAGTCATATTTATTATGTGTTCGAGGCAGGTGCAGTGCCATTGAGCTAAATCCCCAACCCATTTATTGTATATCTGAATAAACAAAAATTAACCATGGGCAAATGGAAGGTCTCAATGATTTCTGTCTTGGCTTATATTAGAATTTTTCTGAATACCTATAAGTTAAGCAAGACCCTTCTCACATGCAGTTATTATCAAAATACAATCCTGGGCCGGAGGGTTAGGTCAGTGGTTCTGGCGCCTGCCTCGCAAGTGCAAGGTCCTGAGTTCGATCCCCAGTAACCACATATAATGCTGGGCATGGAGACATGCCCACCAACAATCAACACCACACACCACAATGCCGGATGTGGTAGCTCACGCCTGTAATCCCAGCACTCGGGAGGCAGAGACAGGAGGATTGCTGAGTTCATGGCAGCTTGCCTGGGCACCATAGTGAGCTTAGGGCCAGACTGAACTACAAAGCAAGACCCTGTCTCAAAAGCAAAAAAAAAAAAAAAAAAAAAAAATACAATCCTGGCAACCTTGCTAGGAGGAAAATCATAAATGTCAAAACTTGCATTTATCTTCTGAAAGAAATAGAACCAGCATTTATTATGGGTGTGCTATGTACAAAGACTTACATTGGAAGCTGTTATACATGTTATCATACTCAAAACAGTTGACTTTCTATGGACATTCGTGTGACCATTTTATAGGATGTGGAAGGCTGAGGTGTAGAGATGTGAAGAAATCTGCTAAGGCCACACAGCCTGGCTTGTACCCAAGTGAATGTGGCTTCACAATATCCATCTTTCTCTTTATGCCACTCGATGGAAATAACATACCTAGGTGCTTTCTTCTGCTTTCTCTTTTCACACTTTTTAAGTCTGGATGCCAGTAAGACTGTGGGCTAATGCGAAGGGCTTCACATGACTGACCCCACGTGTTCCTCACATTCCTGTGAGGTATATATTGTTACCATGCTTACTTTGCAAATTAGGAAACCGAGGCACAGACCACTTGGACATCTGCCCTGTGTTATTTGGTTGAGTGGTGGAGCCACTATTCAAATCCAGCTCTGTCTAATTTTCAAGGCCTGTGTCTTTTCTGCAACACTGCACAGTCTCCCTTAAGACAACTGTCTGCCTCAGAAAGAAAGAGAAGAAAAATGGCTAAAATGGGTGAATAAAATATCATTAAGAAAATTCATGGTGACTTGGTTCTTTAAGCGGGAAGCAAAGGGCAAGAGGCAGACAGCCAGTCTAGCCTCAGCTCTTGCAGGCTGGGGTTCACATAGCTCACGATAACTTAATTTGCGAAGATCATGCTTCCAGGAACTGGGGGTTCTGCAAGTGGAGCCGAGGGAGTAGTGGAAAGTTGGACCCTGGGAAGCCGTGGGCTGACTGCCCCAGCTGGGACTTGCTCAGGCGCTGCAGTAGACTAGCGCCCTCTACAGCACAGAAAATCATCTGCCATCCTCCAAAGCCAGCTGGCCAGGGGAGAAGCATATTCAATGCAATTTACACAATTTCTAGCACACACAGTAAATAAAAATAATAGCCACCATTTACCAATATAACATCGAGGTGGAGGGCAGGCACGGTTTTCAGGATTTTAGATTAATTTATTTACTCCCAGGGACTTTACTCACTGCATCTAATTGAACCTTCACCGCAACCCACTGATTTAGGAATTATTATTGCTCCCATTTTTCACAGGAAGAAGCTGGAGCATAGAGAGGTTAAGTAATTTGCTGCACAGCTATTGTGTTCCCGATCGGGGCTTGAATAGTAGACTCTTGACCTCGGGGTCGGAGCTCTGGAAATCACCACTCTGCCAGCTTTAGGTCTGCAGCAACCTCCGGCAGGTCTCCGGTAGCTCACAGGCAGTGAGGCCTTGGGCAGTGCCAACCTGCTGGAACCTCTGAGGGCTGGTCTGTGCTCCGGAGGAAGCTGTGGGCCTCTCTGGCGGCTGGACTAGTCTGAACAAGAGAAAACCCTTCAGGCAGCGCCCGCGTTGGTCCCAGAATCTAAGCCTCTAGCGGTAAAACCGCATTTGTGACAGAAGCAGACAAGCCTAATTAATAATGTAAAATACTTAGCAACCAGGAGGCGCAGCACATCAGAACAGGCAGCCCCAGAACAGGGTCCTAAAAGGCACCCCTCTAGCTTTCCTTGCAGGGTGACAAAGTCTTGAGCCGTTTGTTACTGGAGTGCAGGGAGAGGAAGGGAGAGAGGTGCAGAAAGGAGTCGAGGCTGCTGGGGGAGGAGGGTTAAGACTCAGGGGCCTGAGGCAGCTGTTAATATGGAAGAATTTCAATATCTCGGCATTGGTTTGGCTGTGCTGGCTGAATATTGCTGGCTGAATATTTCTGTGGCTTTGAGGGCAGTTTGCTTGACCTCTTTGACACTCATTATCTTCATCTGTAAATGAGAGGTAATAGTACAGACTAACTCTTCTGGCTAGTGAGGGAGTTAGTTACCCGACGTAACACAAGTTATGGTCCTGCTTCTGTCTCAGAGCAAGGCTTTCAATCAGAAGCAGTTCTGCATGTGTGTGTGTGTGTGTGTGTGTGTGTGTGTGTGTGTGTGTGTGACTGTCTGTCTGTCTGCCAGTCACAGTGGCAGGCCTTGCTGTTCCAGGACCCTGCTGTCTTATCATCTCTTGCCTAAAACCTGGAGCCTTGAGTCTGGGGACCAGGGGTTCTTTTCTGTCTATGCTTCCTTTGCTGGAGTAGACACCTCCACTAGTTTTTCTGAACTGGCCTGAAGTGTCCAGAGCAGATGCCCATTGGTTGAAAACAGAGAAGAGGGCCAGGGATTTAGCTCAGTAATTCCAGTGTCTGTCTTGCAAGCACAAGGTCCTGAGTTCAATCACCGGTAACCACATGCAATAATACCGGGCATGGTGACTCACACCCACCAGCAATCAGTCCCATACATTACGATGTTGGGAGGCTCACACCTGTAATCCCAGCGCTAGGGATTAGCAGAAGAATCACTATGAGTTTGAGGTTTTCCTGGGCTACATAGTGAGCTCAGGGCCAGCCTGAACTACAAAGAGATGCTGTCTTAAAAAAAAAAAAAAAAGGAATAGAGAGCTCTAGATAGAAGGGACAGCATGTGGGAGGTAGGGAAAGATCATAATGTGGACCAGATAGTTGGATCATAAATGTGAAGAGAAGTAGGAAGAGTTTCAGCTGTAACTGTACAATAGAAAACTACTGGAACACTGTATATAGGAAAAAAAAACACAAACTAATGACTCGATCACGTTGAGAATGGTTAGCAGGCTATGAAGTCCAAATGGGACATGAATATTAAAAAGGCCCCACATTACTAGAAAAAGAGTGGCTATTCCATGGCCTTACTCATAGGTAACCACCAGGAACTGGTCTGGAATTTGACTCAGATTAATAGCAACTCACCAATGAATTTGCCTCTGAAGCCAACCAATCAGTGACAGTCTAGGTAAAATGTCAGCCAGTCTTTTAGTAGGGTCATGACAATGGGCAGACCTTAAAGGCTGGTGTCAACCCACCCTCTGCTTGGTGACCAACCTGATTCAAGGACCAATTCTTCCCCTTAAAAGATACGAGTTGGCTTTCCTCGGCAGATGCACCCGGCTCTCACTCTGCTCTCGTGCTTAAATAAGCAATAAGTGCAGCTGGTTCCAGTCGCCAAGTGGAGTTTTGTCCTCTCGGGAATCTTTTAGCAGGGAATCATCTCATTTACAAGGATTGGGTTTTTATACCTAAATTGTTGCCCAAAGGCCTCGTATCCAAATATTTCGCCTTGGGAATTAGCCATCAACATCTGACTGTGGAGGGACACAAGTGTTCAGTCAATAGCAGAGGCCTTTCCGGCCAGCCAGGCCATTGATGAGGATGGCTTGTTCTCCTTTCATTGCTGAATATGTCCTGCTGCGGCATATGCCATTGACACTCGCAGGTCCAGGCCTGGCTGGTGGCCAACCCTCTTCGGAAGGGCCCTCTCCTTTGGAGATTGTCTTTCTTTAGATGTAGAGTCACATCTCTTCCTGGGGATCCTCTTCTCTTTCAAATAAATGTTTGTCAGGACAGAGAGACCACACCAGCTATCCAGACAGAGACAAATCTAGCTGAAGAGTTGCAACCTGGCTGTAAACTTAAGAGGGTTTTTGCGAAAGAGTCAAAATATCTCCCAGCTTCCTTGAGAGTAGCAACTGGAGGCAGCACCTACCACTTCTAGGGCTGAAAAGGGCACAGGAAGGATAGCGGAATGATTGAGACTTAGGAACAGATGAGCAGTGGTTGAAAACCTGCAAACTAGACTCAGCTGCTGTGGCAGGAAGACACTGGCACTACCACTACCATAAATAAGTAATGCTGGGGTGGTGCCCAGAGGAACCCCACGGAAGGCAAAGGGAAAGAGCAGGACCCTCTCCCAGACTTGCAGCGTCCCTCAAACACCCGTGTTAGTGTTAGAAGGAGCAGCTGCCAAAGCAGAGGTGCAGCAGCCATCAAACCTGCTCGGTGCCACATAGCAGGGTGCGAGCGGTGGCAGCTTTGGCCTCACCTTCCAGAATTCACAGTCAGAAACGTTGGGAGGACCTTTTAGTAGAACCTTTGGGAGTCCAAAGGGTTCTCTGGGTTAAAATAGGTCACCAGGGTGGGGCTTCCACGGTGAGATCGGTGGCCTTTTAAGAAGAGGACGAGAGATCCATGAAGACACACTTCCTCGCTGTCTCCAGGCAGCGCTCCCCGAAGTCAGAGTGCAACAAGACGATCCCCCAGGTGCTGGTACCTCCGTAATTGGGCTTTGCAGCCCCTAGAGCTATGAAAAAAGAAAAAACACTGGAAAGAATGAACTAGTGTAAGGAGCCATGAAGAACAGATGTGAAAATTCCACTTTCTGAGTAATGTGAATTAGTGAAGGGGAAAAGAAAACAAAGGAAGGAGGGTTCCCAAAGCAAGGAAATATATAAAGCAATTTCTTAGAACCTAAGAAATAGTTATATTGAGGGAAACCAATGAATATTTATAAGAAGAATCCAAAAAGACTGACCTGTAAGCATATAATGATGAAATTTCAGTACGCTAAGCATAAGTAGAAAACTTGGGATGTTCCCAGAGTGAGAAAAAAATTACCAAAAACAGAATAAGATTAATATCAAACTTTCCACTTGCATCTTTGTAAGAACGCAACCAAATTCTATCCCCAGCATTTTCTGTGGGATATGTGTGAATTGAGAATGCTTTGCTTAGCAAACTGTCATGAAAATATGAAAGCATCATAAAGTTACTTTCAGATATGAGCGGATCCAAAAGTTTATGACTTCCTATTATTAGAGAGCATCATCAACAGGGTACTATGGATATTTTAGACAGAACAATTCTTCATTGTGTGAGGCTGACCGTGGACTGTAGGTTACTCAGTGTCCTTGCTGACTAGCATTACCTTCTAGGAGCATTTTTTCCTCACTGAGACAACACAAAATCTCTCCACACTGGAAGAACTCAAAGGTGTAGAAAGTATATTCTAGTAAGATGAAAATGAGCCTGAGAAGAAAACAGGGAAGATAAGAAGCACAGATGAGCAAGAGAATCAGTGAAATTTAGTCTTTTGATTTGGAGATTTTATTATTATTATTATTATTTCATTTAGAGATTTGTGGTTGTTGTTGCATTCTGTGCTGGGTATCAAACCCATGACCTTGTGGAACAAAGAATTTTTATTAATTTTTTTTTTGAGACAGGGTCTTGCTTTGTAGTTCAAGCTGGCCCTGAGCTCACTATGTAGCCCAGGCAAGCCTTGAACTCAGCAATCCTCCTGCCTCTGCCTCCCGAGTGCTGGAATTACAGGTGTGAGCTACCATGTCTGGCTATTAAATGTTTTTTAATTTAGAGATTTACTAAATGGTTTTTAATTTAGAGCTTTTTAATTAAAATTTTTTTTTAAATTTAGAGGTGAGGGCTGGAGATTTAGCTCAGTGGTTCTGGCACCTGCCTCGCAAGCGCAAGGCCCTGAGTTCGATCCCGGTAACCACATACAATGTTGGGCGTGGTGACTCACACTCACCAGCAATCAATACCACATACCACAGGGCTGGGTGTGGTGGCTCAGGCCTGTAATCCCTGCACTCGGGAGGCAGAGGCAGGAGGATTACTGAGTTCGAGGCTTGCCTGAGCTACATAGTGAGCTCAGAGCCAGCTTGAACTACAAAAGCGAGACCCTGTCTCAAAAAAAAAAAAATTTAGAGGTGAAATTTATTTTTAGGACTAAGTAATACCTGTTATAATAATAATGAACTAAAATCTGAGATAATAATGTGGGGGAAAGTTATAAAGTCCAGAAAAGAGAAATAAGTAAAAACTCTTAAGAATCTCATTTTATTTTTGAGAAGATATAAATTTCAATTAATTATCTTGACATTGATTAATATACAGTAAACTATGTGTGTCAAAAATATAAAAATGGTAGAAACATGAAAATGGCATACAAAATAGAAAACACAAGGTAAATTGGTAGAAAATATGCAAATATATCAATAATAATAAATATGAACATATTAAGCTCACAGGTGAAAGACAGAGGCTTAAATTGAGCATGAAACATTGTTAAACTGTCCTCTATTGTATGAGACAGCAAAGGCAGAATAATGCAGAAATATTGTTGGGTTTGTGATTTAGCTCAGTGGTTCCGGGGCCTTCCTGCAAAACCAAGGTCTTAAGTTCTATCCCCAGTACAAAAAAAAAAAAAAAAAAAAAAAAAAAAAAAAAAAAAAAATATATATATATATATATATATATATATATATATATATATTGTAAATATAGTACACCA
This sequence comes from Thryonomys swinderianus, assembly GCA_004025085.1. Taxonomy (NCBI): domain Eukaryota; kingdom Metazoa; phylum Chordata; class Mammalia; order Rodentia; family Thryonomyidae; genus Thryonomys; species Thryonomys swinderianus. The sequence continues at coordinate 56,057 of PVIC010005788.1, forward strand.
GCACGAGTCTTAGCATTAGTCCAAATAGATTTCAAGACAAAAATAATCAGTATTATTTGAAAAGAAGAAAGGAGAACAATTTCATAGCAATAAAAGAACCTGCCAGTAAGTTTGGCCTTTAATGTTTGAACAGCCTAGTAATGTAAGGTCAAGAAACAGAGACATGCACTACCCAAACTCATAGAACTGCAAGGAGAAAACAACAAAACAGGCTGCTTCATGGGAAACTTTAATATACCTTTTGAAATCTACAGAACAAGTAGTCAAAAAATCAATTAAATAATATAAAAGATTTAAATACATTGATTAACACATTTTGTTCAGTAGATTTATATACAAATAAATGTTTGGCCTTTTCAAATATATATAATGACTGTAAAAATCATCTTTGCTTGAAGTAACAGTTTTTCTTCTAACCTCCTTTTCTCTCCATTGGTACCTCCGGCTTCTCCAGCTCCCAGGTGACTCTGGGATTACATTCTTCTTTCTTCATGCTCATAAAATCATATCTACACACATATACGTATACAGCATATGTAGATTTTTCTTCCTATTTCTTTTTTTTTTTTTTT
>PVIC010005789.1:0-56461 GCA_004025085.1 Thryonomys swinderianus
CCTACCCTTATATACACAAGCTTTGTTTCATTGTTTTAAAACATGAATTTTTTCTCTTTCCTCTCTTTACTTGTCCCTAAACCCCCTTTCCCTTTGAGTATTTACTATTTCACAATATTGATCATACATTCCAGAACTCATTTACAACTTCAGTTTCTCATTCCAGAGAAAAGATACGATATTTACACATCTGTGACCTATTTAATTCACTTATGAGCATGTCCTTAAGGTACATTCATTTGAGTATAAATGAATCAACCTCATCATTCTTTATGGCAGTACAATACTCTATTTTATAAGAAACCCCACATCTTTATCCAGTCTAGAGTTGATGGGCATTTGGGTTGTTGCAAGATTTACCTATCATTAACTGAGCTGCTATAAACATGGGTGCAGTACATCGCTGTGATATAAATCTTGCCATTATTTTGTGTATAGTGAAGTCAAGTGTATAGATTCCTTTGTTTTTACTGGATGGTATTTCTATCCTATTTAAAAAGCTTTGGCAGTGTGAAGTTATAAAGATACTCCCCTATGTAATCTTTTACAATTAAATTGATCCATCTGGAATGGAGTTTTGTGCGTGATCAAGCTCGTCCTCCCCTGCTGTCATCCAATTATTCTAGCAGCATTTATTGATAGAACTATTATTTCCTGTTGCATTGTGATGGCATCTTTGTTATAAAGTATAGGTAACTACGCATTTGTGAAGATACTCCCGGAACTTCTGTTTTATGTCGAGAGAGTATTTTTCTCTTGTGAAAATTTCATACTGTTTTTAATATCTTTATAATAAATTGTATGTGTAAGTATATATGTTCTAATTTTGTCCTGTTGGAGTATATTTATTCTCTTTGATTTGTATGTTAGAATGAGCCTCTCAGTTTCTACCAAAACACAACAGCAGCAATTTTGATTGGAATTACTGAATTTAAACATCAGTTTGCAGCCACTTGATAATACTATAGCATCGAGTCTTCCACTCCTTGAGTGTAGCATAATATTGACCTCCCTTTGTGTAGATCTTTAATTTCTTTAACTTTTAATGTTCTTAACTCCTTGGTTTTCATGAAATTTGCCACAAGATATTAGAAATGATACTGTTTTTCAGTTTTATTTTTCAACTTTCATATACAGTACAGAATATCCAGTGGCCTTGCTAAAGATTAATATATATCTTATCATTTTGACTAGTAAATAATAATTGTCCATTTCCAATAATTTTTTCCTTTATTTCCTTTTCCAGATAAGCTATCTAACACAATGTTGAACACACTAGTTTTAGAAGTGCTTTTTATTTAGAAGTAACAACTTGGAGGAAACACAGAAGGAAAGAATAGAATAAGATGTTTACTGCAAGTTTAAAATGATATCTGTACTTTGTTAGATTTTTTTACTTTTCTACTTGTAGTTCTCTGAGAATTTGTTTGCTGGTAAAATGGAAGAATTGTTAATTTCTTCTGCAGTCAAATTTATCTGCATAAAATTATTCACAGTGTTTTTTGTCTTTTTAAATTAAGGCAAAGTTTATGAATAGTGAATTGCATAGGGCCTAAGTTCATAGCTTGTTTATGTTGCCCATGTATTCAATAACATTGTCAAGATTTAGAATATTTTAATTACTAAAAATTTCCTTTTGCCTCCTTTCAGCCAACCTGTAACGTACTGTAGATTTCTTTTGCAAGTTACTGCTTTTAAACTTCATCTGAAACAGAATGATGCATGTGTATTTATTTAGAGGGGATTCTGACATTTTTATCTTCATACGTCTCTAAGATTCTTACATGTTGTTACAAGTGCCACTAGTTAATTCATTTTTGTTGAATGATGTCATTGAATAAATAGGTCAAAATTTGCTTCTAAATTTTACTATGGATTGAAAGGTGGACTATGAGGACTATGGACGTTCTGTGGTTAGTGTTACAATCAGCAGTCTTTAAAAAATCAGTTTGTGGATAGATGTGTTCCTTTATTTTACCTAAACAGGAATGGAACTTTTGGGTCACAAGTTGATTTTATTGTTGATATTTAGATGTTCTTGGTATAGTCTATTCTTTGTCACATACATATATATGCTATAAATATTTTCCCCCTTTATGTCTTGCCTGTTTTGAGAATAAATTTAAATTTAGATTTACAAAACTGTGAAGTTACTACAGAGTTTAAATATATGGTTTACTCAGTTCTCCACATTATTAGTATCTTATGTTGGTATAAAATATTTGCTATAATTCATGAACAAGTATTGACATCTTATTATTCAAAGTATGTATTTTACATGTCTCTTTAGTTTTAACTCATTGTCCTTATTCTGTCCCCAATTCCACCCAGAATACCACTTCAAATTTTAGTTGTCATAGCTCGTTAGACTTCTCTTGGCTATGAGTTTTTCTTTATCCATTTGAATTAGTATGTTTGCTTTATAAAATGATTACAAATCTTGTTAGGAGCTGGTCTCTGCACTAGTACATATCAATTGTTCTTTCATTTTCTACCCTGTGCCCTCTTTCCCCTTTCTCCATTTCCCTTCTGTGTTTTTGTAAAGGATCTATCTCCCTATTTCCTTTTATCTTTTATTTTGATCTTTATTTATATCTTTTGGTTTCTTGTCTAAGAGAAACCATATGATAGGTAAGCTTCTGTTTCTGATTTATTTTACTTAACAGTATGGTCAAAAGTGAATCTAGTTTTCTATATATGACTGAAGTTTAACTTTTTTATCAAGAGTAGTAATCTGGTGTATAAACACATTTTCTTTATCCATTCTGTAGACAGATATATAGGCTGCTTCCAAGACTTAGCTATCATGGACCTACATCTATCACTGTAATATGATACCTTCAACTCTTTTGGGAAGATATTTAGTAGGAGAATGTCTGGGTTAAATGAAATTCTTATTTTTAGTTTTTTGAGGAATCTTCATACTGATTTCTATGATGGTTGTACTGGTTCACATTCCCGCCAACAATGTAGAAATGTTTCTTTTCCCCTACAGCTTCTCTAGCATTTGTTATTATTTGATTTCTTAATGATTGCCATCCTTTCAGGGTAAGATAAAATCATAGTGTTGTTTAAATTGCATTTCACTAATGGCCATAGATGTTAAACGTTTCTTCATGTACTTCAGGCCATTTGTTCTTTGGTGGTATCATTTGTTGATTTTTGATGTTACTTCTTCTGCAATTTGGATTCTATTCAGAAAATACTTGTAATGTATATGTCTTCAGGTTTTACCTATTCTGTCTTGAAACAGATTAAGGGTTTCTTTAACACTTAGAGCTTTGATCCATCTTGATTTTTAGTTTAGTACATGAGGAGAGATACCAGCCTAGACTTAATCTTCTATGTGAATAGCCAATTTTCCCAGCAACATTTATTAAAGAGATCTTCTTTCCTCCGACATGTTTTTGGCAAAGATGAAGTAGTTGAGTGTGCCGTAGGTTGTTTCTATATTATCTATTCTATCCCACTGGTCCATATGTCTGTTTTGTGCTACTACTATGTTTTTTGTTGGGAAAAAGTTTTGTAATAGAACTTGAAATCCAGGGTTTTGATGGTTTCTGCTTTGTGATTGTTGCCTAGGATTGCATTAGCTATTCTGGGTTGAATTTTAGGGAGTTTTTTTTTCTCTAGTTCTCTGAGGAATGCTATTGATATTTTGATTGATATTGTATTGAATCTGTATATCAATTTTGCAAATCCAGCATTTTGACAATATTAGTTCTGACTAGGAACAGGGAATATGTTTGCACTTTCTGATCTGTTCTTTAATCTTTTTCAGAATACAGTTTTTCTTGTAGAGATCTTACTGCCTTTAATAGGTTAATATCAAAGTATCCAATTTTCCTTCTGCTATTGTGAGTGGTACTATTTTCCTATTTCTTTCTAGTTGAGTTTATAATTAGTATACAGAAATGCTATTGATTTCTGTGAGATGTTTGTAGCCTGATTAGTGAATTTTGTTATTATTTCTAGGAGTAGTTTGGTAGAACATTTAGGGTCATCTGTGTAGAGGATCACATCCTCCGCAAATAAATGGTAATTTGACTTCTTCTTTTCCTATACATAGCACTTTCAACTTCTTCTTTGGCCTGACTACTTTGGCTAATGTTTTGAGTACCCTTTTGAAAAGGATGATGAGCCTGGACATTTTTGTCGTGTTCCTGATTTTAGGGGAAAATCTTAAAATTTTTCCCCATTTAATATAGTATTGACAGGAGGTATATCATAAGTAGCCTTCATCAAATTAAGATATGGTCCTTCTTTACATTTTTTAAAGTTGGTTGTTGTAAGTGGATTTTGGATTTGTCCAAGGCTTTCTCTGTGCTATTGGAACAATCATGTGATTTTTGTCTTGCTTCTGCTTGTGTGATGAACCTAGTTTATTGCTTTGTGTGTGTTGAGCCTTCCTTGCAGTCTTGGGATGAAGCTTGCATAATGATGTATCATCTTTTTCATTGTTTGTTACATACTCTTCTTGGCTGTAACTGTTTCACAGATGTTTATGTGTCTTAATGCCTTTGATAGTTAAAAAAATGTCTATAGATACTCTGTAGAATATCCTACTGTGTACTCCTATTTTCTCAGTATTAAACTGTAGTTGTAGGCTTTGGGAAGGAATCTCATAGAAGTAAAATGTCTTAAAACTATGGTATCTCAATGATTGATGTTTTAGTTGTTTATACTCAAATGGACATATCCTGAGGACATACTCATAAGTGAAATAAATAGGTCACAGTTGTGTAAATACCATAGCCTTCCTCTGGTATGAGAATAAATAGGTATAAATGAGTTCCAGAATGTGTGATAGATATTGTGCAATTGAAAATATTCAAAGGGAAAAGGTAGGGGTAAGTAATGAGGGGAAAGAAGAAAATGATGGTTAAAAAGAAGGAAACAAATCTTATATATATGGGGAGGGGCATTGTAGGGTGAGTAGGGGAATGGGAAAAACAAAAATTAAGTCATGTCATATACTGGTACAAATTCTCAATGTTGAATGTGATCATGATGTGTATATAAAATGTACCAATAAAGAATTCAATTAAAAAAACTGTGGCACCTCAGAGACATATAGATACCATCAACATAACTGTTCATTGTTAGTTTCCATTTTATTCAAATGTCTTTGTAGGCTTTTTCCACTAGAAAAGGGAATAACCGTGTTTAATAGAAAAAAATTACTATGTGTAATTTTCCCTAAGTGAATATAAATTTATCCTCTACATTTTTGAGGGCAGAATATTTATGTCAGTTAATTAGAATTCTCTGAAAAGGTAATTTTTAAATTATATTTATTGTATTCAGTTATTTATATAAATGTGGCCATCTATGTATTTATATCATACTTTGGGTTATAACCTAGTAGTGCTCTTATATTTTGCTCAGGCCATTCTATCTATATCCCTTTGATATATGAATTACAGTAAGAATTATAGTTCTTTCTTTTGGCTGTGTAAAATGTTACCATTCTTACTTTCTGGGCAGTAAAATGCTCCAGGCTCATCTTGTATTTTTCCAGCTTTATTCCTCTAACTCCTCATTGCTTCAATGCGTCTATGTTCTTTAATTGAAGAATGGTAATTAGGGATCAAGTTGTGGTTATAACTGTGCTTGTTGTTGCTGATATATCATTTCATTGAGGCTTTCTTAGCTGATAAGGTGCTGCGGGCTGATTTTGTACCCTGTGCCTATTCCCTAAATCTGGATGTTACATCCTAACCTCCAATAAGAAAGTAGCAGGAAGTGATGCTTTGGGAGGTGAGCAGGACAGAGGGTGAAGTTTTCGTGATTGAGATTAGTGCCTTTATAAAAGAGACCTAGATGATCATTTGTTCCAACAATGGACCACAGCTTGTTTATCCACTCACTTACTGAATATGTGATTGTTTTTGGTTTTCAGAAATTATGAATTTTAGTGCTATAGGCATCTATGTGTGAATTTTTCGTGTGTCCACTCGGTCCATTTGTCATTTAAGGAACTATGAAAAGATTGGCTGTGAATCAGAAAAGAGCCTTCTATAGACACCGAGTATGCCAGCATCTTGATCTTGAACTTCCCAGCCTCCAAACTGTGCAAAATAAATTTTTTTTGCTTTTAAACCACTCAGTCTGTGATATTCTGTTTATAGCAGGCAGAAATGGACTAAGACACAAATCAAAAAACACATGTCTATATACAAACCTATAAATATACATTTGCCAGTCTATATCTATAAATATCTGTATCTATCTCCATCTGTTCCATGTTAAGTGTAAACATGAATTCATATTCATGTATCAAATTCCAACCCAGTACCACACGGATCATTCTGGCCTTTTTCTTGGGTCTCTGTGGCTTTCTACTCTAATAATGTTACATCTAGGTCCTGTTAGTAGCCTTTCATTTACATAAGTATTGTAGCACTCAGGTACCATGGTTTCAAAATTGCTGGACTCTGCCATTAAACTATAAGACAGTGCTATGTGCCATTCTATTTGCCTTTAACCTGACATTACATTTCCATAATGAGTTAGGTCTATACCTTCTTCTGCCTCTCTAGATGGATATGTACACACCAGTTCTTTTTGAGATTCCTTGAATTTCTAATGAGTTTTTAAAAAGTTTATGTACATTAATATTCACTTTCTTGAATTGGGGATGGAATTCAGTAGTACAGTGCTTGTCTAGCAACCACGCGTCCTTACGTTCAGCTCCTAGCACCTCAGTAAATAAATAAAGGATCGAGATGCAGTTTGTGTTTGTTCCAGTTCCCCACAGTGAATGTATTTATTATGTATCACAAAAATGTTAATAAAAAGGGGAAGTATAATAAGTATTTAAAAAGATAAATAAAATCACTGTCTTCTAAAGCTCTGTGGTTTTTGACAAATTCTTAGCACCACGCACATACTATTATGTACACTACATAAAGAATAGTTTTGTCATCCTAAAAAGACCCAGGGCTTTATCTCTGAATTCACTATCAGGAATCTTTGTCAATCATTGATATCTACTATCATACTGTTTGTGTTTTTGATAATATCATAAAAATGGAGTAATGTAGAATTTGTAATAGTTAAGAATATTTCTTTCGTTTATATTTAAAAACCATTCACGTCTTTAAGTGACCTGGTATATGTCATTTTTCATCACTGAATGATCATTTGTTACAATGAATGGACTGCAGCTTGTTTATCCATTCATTTATTTAATATGTGATTGGTTTTGGTTTGTGGAAATTATGAATTTTAGTGCTAGAGGCATCTACGTGTGGATTTTTTATAGATGTAAATTTTCCAATCACTGAGGTCCCTTCGTGAGAGAACCACTGCTGATTGTTATGGTAAAGGCTGTTCAGCTTTTGGGTTCTGTACCGGGTTCTACAGTGGCTGTTGTCATTTTACATTAGCACCGGGAAAGAAAGAGAGTTCTCCTGGCTCTGCATGATCAGCAGCAATTGGCACTGACAGAGTTTTGGCTTTAAAAATTTTAATACATACGTAATTGTATCTCAGCTGTTACTTTAATTTTTATTTCCCTAATGGCAACTGCTACTAAATACCTTTTGTTATCCTCCTTTATGTCCTACATATCTTCTTGATGAACTTTATGTTTAAAAAGTACGCTGTTAATGCCGGACGTGGTGGCTCACGCCTGTCATCCCAGCACTCGGGAGGCAGAGACAGGAGGATTGCTGAGTTCGCGGCGGCTTGCCTGGGCACCATAGTGAGCTCAGGGCCAGCCTGAACTACAAAGTGAGACCCTGTCTCCAAAAAAAAAAAAACAGTATGCTGTTTTGAGCCTTTTTTAAAAAAAGTTTTTTGAGTGTTTGCATATTTTGGATAGAAACTTTATTACTGATCTGTCTTGTGAGTATTTTCTCCCAGTCTGTATCTTTTCTTTTCATTCTCATTGCACTGTCTCAGGGCAGAGATTTTAAATTTAATTAAGTCTACCTTAATTTTTTCTCACTGAAGTTTTCATATTGTATCTCAAAACTTATCACCCAACCCAAGGTCAACCATATTTTATTCTCTGTAGCCTCTGAGTTTTACAGTTTTGCATTTTAATTTAGACTATGAATCCCTTTGATCTGTATTTAGGTTCAATTTTTTATTTATGGTAATCCATTGTAATACCATTTGTTGAAAATATTTTTCTTTTTCCCAAATTTCCTTTGCATCTCTGTCAAAAGTCATTTAGCTATACTTGTGTGGGTCTAATTCTGGGCTCATATTCTGTTCCTTTGCCCTATGTGTCTGATTTCTCATGACTCTCATGCTGTTTAAACTATTACAGGTTTAGAACTCAAGATAAGATAGTATGACTTCTCTAATTTTGCTTTTCTTTAGTATTATTTTAGACATTCTGGGTCTTTTATTTTGCCCATTAATTCTAGAATCATTTTTTTGAGACAGGGTCTCGCTTTGTAGTTCAGGCTGGCCCTGAGCTCACTCTGTAGCCCAGGCAATCCTAGAACTCAGCAATCCTCCTGCCTCTGCCTCCTGAGTGCTGGGATGACAGGCGTGAGCCACCACGCCCGGCACTTAGAATCATTTTGTTATTATCTGCAAAATAGCTTACCATGGTTCTGGGTGAGATTCTTTTAAATCTCTAGACTGACTTTAAAGAAGTCAACATCTTAATAATTCTGAGTCTTCTAAAATGAATGTGAAATAAGTTTTCATTTATTTAGACCTTGTTTGATTTCTTAGCAATAATTATATATTTTTACATACAGATCTTGTGCATACTTTGTTAATCGGAGAATCATCAACTCAAGTATTCTCAGGAGTCAAAATGAAACAGGCAGTTTTTTCTAGTTAGCTTTCTTTTTCCCATACTTGAAAGACACATTTTTTAAAAAGCATATAAATCTGTAATTTAAGAAATTCTATAATCTGGGCCTGATAGCACATACCTATATTTCCAGCACTCTGGGAGCCTGAGGCAGAAAGATTGAAAATTGGAGCCTAATTTAGTGGCTTAAAGAGATCCTGGTTCAAAGTAAGAAAAATAAAAGGCTGGGGGGTGCAGCTCAGTGTGAAGGCTCTGGGTTCCATTCCTAGTATTGCAAGAAGAAAAGAAATGCTATACACGGATAATATCTGAGGGTGATAATTGGTAAAAATTCAAGAAGATCCAGAAATATTTTTATGAAATATCCTTATTTTAAAATGCTAGTAATTGTTTAAAAGAAACACCATGAATGTGGCATGAATACAAATATAGTATATTTGGTGACAATGTAAATTCCATAGGCTACTAGCTTGTCATCTCTTAATTTTTATTAAATAATAGTACAGAATCCCAGATGGGATAGGCTAAGCAATTTGTTCAAGTTGGAGTCATAATTAAAAATCAAGCATGTTTCTGATTTCTAGATGAAAATTTTATCCTGATATTTAGTCAGTGGATAGTACTAATTATCTTGGGTGTATCAAGACAGAGTTCAAGCTTTTTATTAGAATGTAGTTCCAATATGTAGCATGTTTATTGCTTCATTACATATTATCAAAACCTGAGCAACTTAACATGTATTTGTTATTTTATAGTTTTTGTGGTACAGAGTCTTAGTCCAGGTTAGCTCATCTAGGGTGTCAGGCAGGGTTGGAATCTCATTTGATGCTTCGGTGGGGAAAGATGCTTCCAAGCCTGTGTAGTTTGGGGCAAGACCTCGATTTTGTGGGTTATTGTACTGAGAGTCAGCTGCATGCTGGCTGTAGGTAGAAGGCCACTTTCTGTTCTTTGCCATGCAGGTTTTCTCCATAGAACAACACACTTCATCAAAGCAACTAATTAGGAGAGTCAGAGATTCAAGACTATAGAAATATAGACATTACAGTCCTATGTAACAGCAAATGAAGTGATTCAGCCCCTCAATCAGTGCCCATGAATTTTTAGAAGTGGAGCATGAATTTAGGTTAAGTCAGTGGATTCGGGGGTATTGGAGATATCCAAAAGGAAGTATCTGCCTGGCAGTGGCTATAATGGGTCTGGAACTCAGAGCAATGATTTAGGTTGTAGATATTTCTGATAGAGTTGACATGGGGGAGGGTACTTAGCAAGCAAAGGGAAATAAAGAAAAATAAATGAAATACAGTGCTGCTTTTACCTTTAAAAGTTTCTGAATTATATGGACTTTGACAAAAAATATATTGGTCCAAGTTGATTTCTTTCAACAGTGGTATGATGAATTTAGGCCTGGAATCCTTCTCTAGGGATAATCCAGTAAATATATAAACTGAATAAGGGAATTAATTTCAAAGGAGTGCAAATTTAGAGAGCATTTTTTATATCACAGAGCTAATTAAAAGCTGAAAATGCAAATAAATCTGTGGGTGGAAAATAGGAAATATCTATATTAAATTGTGTTTTATTTTCCAGACAAAATTAAAATAGTTTTTCAAAAGATGCACATGGGAACAAAGGCCTCTCACTTCATGATGGCTTGTATCTGCTCCTGTCATCAGAATCTTCTCCCAACCTTACTTAGTTGTGAAAAAATAATTCCTCCTTTTGAGTGATTGTTTTTAGTACCTGGAAACTTGAAAAGCAGAAATTAATTTAATACAATAGCCTGACTTAGGAGTGCACTTATTAAGGATGGATAGTGAATCATGGTTCAGAGAGCAGACAGGAACCTACTGAAACCATTAAACACTGTCTCCTTAGGGGATTTTTTTAAGACCCCAAACTTCATTTGCTATAAACATCTATAAATAAGGTCATTAATCACACTATTTGGAGATTTTCAGCCTCTGATCTGTGTGTGGTTCTCTCTCATGTCTTGTCAAATTCTTGATATAGTTCAAGGTCATTTCTTTTTATGCCAAATGACAGACAGCTGTTTAGAAGAATCTAATAATTCTTCATATGGGCCAGGAGATTAATGAAGCCAAGTCTCAGGCACTGCAACCAAATTAAAATCACCAAGTAAAGGAGCAGTATAATTATTTAACACAGAAAAAAAAAGTTAGTATAGGGAAGGAAAAGCCTTTACATGTTCACTTCGTTGCTTGGGCCCTAAAAAATAGGTAAGGAAAAGACAGATTAGCAGGGATTTCTCATGAAACAGAAGCCTTCCTAGAAAAGAAGACACTTCCCAAAAGTGGACGGGCCTAAGATTTATATAGCATTGTGAACAGAGTAATATATTATGGAGACGTGGTAACACAAAGCATTGGCTTTTAAGCTGCTAGAGGTGATAAATTATGGGAAGGTAAATGTGTGGGTGAAACTAATGGAAGACACGATTATTTTAAGTAAGATTTGTGTGTGTGTGTGTGTGTGTGTGTGTGTGTGTGTGTGTGTGTGGTGGTCCATCCTCATGCATACTTCCTGTCTTCTTCATGATTGCAAAACTTCCTCAGGAGAGGGGACCCCAGGGCATTTGTCATTTCTCAAGCATTTGTGCCTTTTGTCAGATAAGGGATATCCTGGAAGAGCTTTTTTCTTTCTCTGTGAGATCTCACATTCCTTTACCTCAAAACAGTCCTTACGCAGCAATGGCCTAATTTGGTCCCTGTGGGGTTAGCCAGTTAGTGACAGACATCAGGGATAACAACTCCGACCTACCATGTACCATCCCTTCTCTTGTAAGGACCGTTTTCAAACCTGCTTGCATTCCTATCAACTGAGTTTCTATAGAAACAGGGTTACATTCTAATAGTCCTTTCTGGTGATCTGCTCATTCTCATCAATTTAGTAAGATGCCAGCTTTTATTAAATTCATTACAGTAGGAATTATTCCATGTGGTTAAGGATCAAAAATAGACTTCTGAACAACAAAATGTGAACATTAAGTATTCTAGAAAACTTCAAACTCTTGTAACTTATACAAAAGACCTTTTTCTCTATTAACTTGCTTTTAAGCATCATTTAAATAACAAGTATTTGTTACTACAGGTTACTCTTACTGTTCCTCATACATGGCTAGCATTATGCAAGTTACACAGATACAAATGAATATTCTCTGTTTTTGATTAGCTACTGAAACCTTGTTTGAAAGTTTAAAAGTCTAACAAATATGTGAGACAGATGATACACCCTTGTGAAAAAAAATCAGAAATAATCCATGGATAACTTTAATTTTCCTCTGTAGAAGGGAACACCAAAGCCAGTGTTAATACAGAAATGTTAAGACTCTCTTTCTAGCTGCTGTAGAAACCTAGATTTGCAAAGTTTTACCGCCATATTTGACTCATGGTAAACTTTCTGCGCTTGCGAAATGACCATTCTGGATAGTCTGGAAAATTTGCACACTGAGAGAAAGGGGAGAGAGGGGAAGAAGGAGATTGCAGCAGCCTGTCTTTGAAGTATCATGTCCTGGAGAGGCTGCTCTTCTTCTTGGTTCTCGTGTGTGAGAAATGGGTCACCAGGTTTGTGATAATATAATCTCCCACGCTCTTGTCAATAACTGCTTGGTCCCTTGGTAGATAAATACATGCTAGTTGGAATTTCTTATTTGACATTTTGGAATCAGGATGTAAAACAAAGTGTTTCCGTAATAATAGACCTGTAACAACAAATCTTAGGTGTTTGGGACATCATATTTTTCATGTGGATAAAGAGTGGAGGACGGAGATGTACAAAGAATAAGAATGGAGCCTCAGGTATGGGGTGAACAGAAGGGATAAGGAATTAGTTGTCTGATGGTTATAGTTTCATTATTTGTGCCAGTAATAAAAATTATTACAAATATATTTTTAGGCTCATCTCTGAAGTTAATGTTTAGATTAATTCCAAACTCTAGGTGACATTATCCTTAGGTATTTATAAAATTCTACTTGGGTTCATCCATTTTTGATTGTCCAGTGAGCTGTAGATGTGATGGTTTTGAACAACTGCCAGCATAGTATTCAGAGAATTTTCTTGGATTTTAGGGGTGAGAATGCATCTGTATCTTTTGTTTTTATGGACAATTATCAATTTAATTCCTTGGCAATTACCATATGCTTCTATAAGGATAAAAAGTTGCAACTCTTGTTAGACATAGATAGGTCTTTCATTACTTACTTTTCTTACAGAATGACTAGGAGACTGTGGCGTTCACCATCATAGTCAGTCATGGAAACCGTGGTGGTAGATAGGATAAACACGCAGAGCTAAGTGGAGAACTCAGTTTATGTCTTAACTTTATAGAAGACAGCAGAATATGACCCTGCTTGTTGGCAAATCTCATTTATCCACACTTTGGATCCAGGGTTTTCTAATCTGGCCAATTTTATACTTCCCCTGAGTGTGCCTACAGTGAGACGCTTGGGCTTGAGGACAGTAGCCTGCATTGTACCCATTCTCTGGCCAGACTTCCTTGACTCCTTTGTAACCCTCTGAGCATCTCTGCCTTCCTTCTCCCAGTAAGCATGGTATACATGACAGCTTCATCCCTGACAGTGTCCTGTCTCTGGCACCACCTGTGAGCCCTGCACCAGTGTATCAAGTACTGTTTCTGCATTGATGCCAGATGCACGTGTGTGGTGACAGCGGCCTATGAAATGACAGGAGGACAGGGAAGGGCCTGTCCTGTGGACTGTCTGTATACATATGTGGACTCGGGCCTTCAGAGAAGGGACAGACAAGGGGACCTGGAGGAAATATTTCTTGGCCAGTTCGGAAAATAGTGGGAACATGAAGACCAGGGGAGCTTTGGGACTTGAAGAACTTCACAAACCTACACAAAACTGAGAATAATGACAAAATTAATGTCCCTTGAGCCTTCATAGCATGCAAGACACTGTACCGTAAGTTTGATGCATGTCATCTCACCTAAGATTCACAAGTATTTGCTGAACTCTTCTTTCCTCTTCAGTGCCAGAGGTAAGTATTCAGGTAGATGAGTTGGCTCTTGCAGTCATGAACTGCGAAGCCCAGAGTGTGTGTGACAGATGGGATCACGAGTGGGAGAGGCTGGTCTTGCTATGACCGAGAGTCCTGCAGGACAGAGCTGGTTCACACTGACAGTTTTGAACTGCACAACTGTAAGTCACAGCACTGAACTGTATAGAGGTTGCCTCACAGTGTTTCCTGAGGCTTCTTGAGAAGGTGAATCTCTGAATCTGATAATTTCCAGTAAGGAAGTGCTGTATTATCCATTTGGAATTTATTCCTTGCCACTGTCCTTTAAACATCATATCAATTGCGACACACTAACAGAAACACATGTATCACACACACACACACACACACACACATACTCCGTTTCTCTGGAGTATGACTAATATGGGTAACTTGTTCTTACATCTGAATATTTCTAGCACATTGAATGGGGTGTGTGTGTGTGTGTGTGTGTGTGTGTGTGTGTGTGTGTATCTAATTACTGAAGCTGAGTCTTACAGTCTGCCATCTTCATGTTGGAGATTTAGGAAAGCCAGCAGTATTCAGTAGGAGTCTGATAAGCTGAGAAGCAGAGGAACAGTGTAAATACCAATCCAAGAATGAGCGGCAAACCCACACTTCTACCTTTTGTTGTCCTTGGCCCTCAGGGCTTGAGCGATGACCAGCCTTGCCGGAGGGAAGAGGCTGTGAAATCCACTGTACTAAAGCAGCATCGGTTTACATCCAACCTCATCTGAAAACATCTCACTGACACCGAAATAATGTTTAGCCTGGACACCCCGAGCCCGTCAAGTTGATGTAACATTTCAATTATCACACCGTGTATGTACTTTGTGAGAGATGCTGGTCTGTCAGAAACAGCCAGTGCCATGTTCCCTGAGCACAGGTGCTGCTTCTCTTCTCCTTCACCACACTGAGGCACTTCGGGCAGAGGCGGGGTGGTAGAGAGGTGAAAGATGCGGGTGGGGGAGTCTGACAGACCAGGCTATGATCCTCGCGCCTCGGATTCTTCACGTGAAAAGAAGAGAATAATAATGCTGACTTTATGGGGTGGTTGTGACAGATAAAAAGCAAAGCCTACAAAGGCATTGGCGTCCTCCGCAGGTGGCACATCACTGAATGCTCAGTACCTGCTACTGAAAGCCGTCTTGGCAGGAAGGTTGGGTCTGTCCTTTCTGAGTCTGGCTGGTTTTGTTTTCCAGGTTTGGGGTAAAAAGTGCAGTGGGCTGGGCCAGGGGCCTGTCGTGGAGCTCCATGTTCTGACTCACCGCTCGCTGGCTGTTCTCACAGTCCCGACCCCACTACTAACTGGACTGTGCGGAGAGTGAGTTCAACAATCACAGTGTGTATAACGTGACTTATAAAATCTGGGAAGTTTGAGGGAAATGTTGAATTCTCTCATTTTAAAATTGTTCTCCACTGACTACATTTTGATAAAAAACTTTCTTGGTGCTTTCTTTTTCAGTTTGAAAAGCATGAGCTTGTGCACACTAGTTTTCTAGATTTATGCCCATTACTTCATTTCAGATTTATGTGCTCTATGAAGATCTCGTTGTAGGCCCTAGTCTCTCTCCATGCCCTGGCCTTTGGAAATAGCATGCCTTTGAAATCCACTGGGCCCCAAAACATTGTTATCAAGAAGGCAAACTCACTATAGCTCCAGAGTTCAGAGTGTCTACACTGGTCAACAGTGAGACTTTTATTAGCTCTTGTCCAGTATGGATTTTGAGGAGCATGGAGATGGTAGAAATCATCAGCTTTCTGCCATTAGAAAATGGGAAGTCACCAGGAGCAGAAAGAGACAATTGTGTATTTATGCAGCAAAAGACAGAGAAGAAATTGATGCCTGGAAAAGTAAATGATAGCTGTTTTAAGATGAACAACTTTATCTAGGGAAGAACTGAAGACTTAGATTCTCATTTAGCCAAAAAACCTTTTATTTATTTTTTATAATCCCTAACTGCTATGGAATCATACCTGTTTCCTGAGGTTTTATTAAATTACACTTAAGTTCATTTTTCACGTGGAAAATGAGCTTCAGGCTTCAATACGATGAATCATTTCCTCTCAGATGACACCGGCAGAGGAAGTTAATTCAGTGCTGCTGCGGTAGCCGTGGTCCTCTCCCTTTCCATCCGGCACTGTTGTGATTAATAGGACTTCAGTGGAGTGATTACAGCTGCTTGTATTTTTGTTTCATCACTGGGGTCAGTGCCGAGGCTCTTGGATTAGGCTTCTCTCAGTCTGAAAACCTAGTTTGGCTTGTTCAAAATGTGATAAGCTTCTGTTGTCTCACTGCCCTGTAACCCTTCAAGTGGAACTATGAACTCTCAGAGCCGTCTTTGTGATGGGAGCTGGAGTCATTTGTTAAAAATACTGATTGAGCACCAGTGGTGAGCTGGACCTTGTCCTTTGTTGAGAACATGAAGGCGATTGTGGTTGATGCAGTGGGTGCATTCAGTTCATACTTTGTGAACCTGACTAGTGACAGAGTGTGGGCAGTAGGGAAGGGGGAGGCTGTTAGAAATAAAATGGAAGTGGCGGCTACCTTTCTCGGCCTCAGTGTCATCAATAATAAATACAGCATCAATATTCTTCATATTTATTCAGATAGTGGATCAACTTGACATGTTGTGGAATGTCATGAAATAGTGATTCTATGATGTGAGCTAGGAGACCTGTTTTGAAAGTCTGCATGTGCTGCATAATTCTGGGTACAGCTCACTTCACAGTTTGGGCTGCTGTGTCTGGGCAGCCTGAGACTCTGAGACCTGGAGACTTGGTTAAGTGGGGCTTCTGACTGAGCAGGCCCCACCTCCTAAGAGCACATCTGACTCTGAGTCCTTCAGTGGGCTAATCCACTATAAGCACAGGGCCTACATGAGCCAATCACCCTCTAGAAGCCCCTCTTCTGAGCACAAGAGATTGTTAGGAGAAGCACTAGATGTAAACCATGGTGCTTCACATCAGCCTATTTATTCTATATTACATTTCAAAGATGAAATTACTATTAGTCAAATCCTTGCAAAATTGACAAAGACTTCTCACACCTCGTGATAATATTGCCAAGGAGGATATTTACTGATAATACTCTGGAAGTGAGAGACTTTTTGTGCTGCCTGTTCAAGGATATGTTTTGGGTTTAGACTGAGAGCTAGAATTTACTTTCCTTGATTAAAAAAAGGAGAGGACTAGGAAGCACTTCTCTGCACAGAAAGACAAGGAGGAAGGTACCGAGGTACAGGGAGAGGAGGAGACACACAAAATAGAAGCCTTGTGAGCCGCTTCTGAGTGGTGAGATACCAGATACTAGATATTATTGATACTAGATATTAGCTAACAACATTGGAGGAAAACAGTTTTTTTTTTTCAGTAGAAGATGGAGACTCCATATTTTAAAATATGTCAAGTATGTACTTGGGATAGAGATTTAGCATATTTTGCAGCAAGTAACTAAAACTTTATGGGAATGTGTCTATCTATCCTACAGTAGGCTTGTTTGTGCAAGAAAACAGTGTGAAAGGTAGCGTATAGAGAGAGTGGAAAATGGATGTTGATATGTGAGAACTGATAAATATTAGGAGAGAACCAGGCGCTACCCTTGAGGCAGTGTTTTCTTGTATCCAGCTATCTATGTGGCCACTAATTCACTGTAATTTTTCAAACAGTTGTGGACAGATTTCTGAATCACATTTGCTACTGCTAAGAAGTTTGCTTTTATTCAAAGTATAGAGCATCTTTGGGACAACCTTTTCTACTGAGTTCTGATGCCCTGTGAGGTAGGTTTTCTTAATGCTGTTTGCCAGATCAAATGAAGAGGCTCTTCCTGTCTTTAGTATAAGGCTCAGCACAATTTTTACTTAGGTCTCCCAAACCCTATTAAAAGTGTGTTCTTCTCCATTCTACTTCTAGGGTGTAAGATTTTACTTCCATCTAAAATACATACCCATAAAACTGGCTCCCTCGGGGACTCCTTGTGCAGCCAACTTAGTTTCTTGGTATTCTTTTTTGTTCTTACTAATAGGAATTATTAGCTATGCTAGGACTTGGCATCTACATAGTTACTTGTTCAATGCATCTGAATTTACTGCCCATTTTCCTTCCCTAATGTTTGCAACAGAAATACTTTCCAAGACTGAAAATCTGAACCTCAATGCTCCAGCTATCCCAGGTTCCTTGTGTATGTTTCAGTTTATCATCAGACATAGAGCATGGGCCTGTATTTCATCTAGTTCTCCCATTTTCTGCTAGTTCATTCAGCTTGAGTATTTGTTTGAAAAAGAAAGTATCAAGGCTCTGGTGATAAGTAAATTAAAATTACCAAAGGGATAATTTCAACAAGTTTTTGGAGATTCATGTACAAGAAAATGACTTTCAAGTGATTCCTCATGAAGCAAGTCCCCAGATCCATATCACGAATAATTCCTGAGTGCTGGTTATTTTTCATCAAGACTACAAAAAGAAAAATGATCACAGAACAAAGGGTGTGGGTATTTGCAAAGCTGGAATTCACTGTGGGTGGTGAGGTGAAGTGCATGATGTAGACCTCTGAGAGTCTAAATTATTACAAGCAGAAATTATAGTCTGAAAAACACGATCTGTCCCCTGGAATATATTGTCGATAGTTCAGTAAGGAACATTATGTGTGTTTCCAGAGAATCAAAATTATTCTAGGTAGAAACTGCCACCTACACAAATCCCCCTCTCCCACCAGTTATTAGCATCTTTCCTCTTGTTTCATGAAGGTGGCATTTTTCTTAGTCTTTGGAAAATACTTGACTAATGTTTCCTGTGCTCTAATTTTTTTCAAAAGAACCCACATATCTGTCCTCCTTACTTTCTTTCTGTGCCTCTCCATAGCTCATTAGGGTCTTTCCGCCCTAGCTACATTGTATAAAACTGGCATCTGCCTGCAACACTCATGTTTTCTCTTTTTCTTCTCAGGGGTAACACATTAATCATTATAAATATTTACCTATTTAACTTTCTTTCTTCCTCATTCACCAGATGTAAGCTTGAGTGGATGCTTTTTTTTTTCTTCCTAATTCACTGGATATAAGTTTGACAGGATAATTTCTTTTTTCATTTTCATTGCTGAATCCCTGGCAGTAGGATAGTACCTGCTCTTTGGTAAATATTTGTTGAATCATAGTGAGATCCAAAAGGGGCAGTTGGTTTTCTGGAATTCTGTACTAACCCATAGGCACTGGAGAAATGTTGTCAAGATAGAGTGTAGTAAGCTTAGGGATATGTTACCAAAATATATTTATATTTTTATACTTTAATGGTAGTCTAATATGACTGAAAGTTAAATAGACACACAGACCAACCAGCAGGTTTTTCTCTTTTTCTTTTTTTGTGGTGTTGGGGATTGTACTTGCCAGGCAACTGCTGTGCCACTGAGCTACATCCCTGAATCAGGTTTTATTTGTTTTGAAAAGTCTTGCTGAAATGAGTACCCACCTTGTCTTGAAGGTTGAAATGGATTTTTCCTGTGATCTTTACATCTCTGCTGATGCCAGAATTAAATATTCCATTTTATACCTTGTCATATTAGCACAAACATGTTTCATACTTATTTCAAATGTTTTAAATCTGTATTATTGTTCACAAAATGCTAAAGATGAAATCATAAGCATTATCACCTATGTTCCTGAGTTTATTCTGAAACAAAAGAGTTTGTTTTCTTTAAATGTTAAATTTTTATTAGTACACAATTGCAGTGCATAATAGTCACATTCATTGTAGGGAATAGTACATGTACACAAGACATCTCAATTCTTTTTTTTTTTTGAGACAGGGTCTCACTTTGTAGTTCAGGCTGGCCCTGAGCTCACTATGTAGCCCAGGCAAGCCTCGAACTCAGCAATCCTCCTGCCTCTGCCTCCCAAGTGCTGGATTTCAGGCTTGACATCCCAATTCTTTTTTCCCCCTTCTCTATCCATTTTCATTTTTCCATCATCAGATTTATTCATTTATGTTATAAAGTTATCATATATGCAGATTAACATTGTTCTACCCTACAGCTCCCCAGAAGAGACAGAATTTCCTACTATGATGGTTTCTCTGCCTCTTGCTAAATACATGGGAAGTCCAAGAACAAAGTGATGAAATCAACCCAGACTTAGTACAGGCTAATTATAAAATCTTTTCCATCTGTTGAACAGTTACCATGTGTTGGTCATGTTCTAAACACTTTGTATGGTAGTTACCAGGAAATCATCATAAGAATCTGATAATGTAGAAAACATTGCCTTATGCTGCAAATAAGACTCAGGATTAGCAAGAATCCTCTTCCTCCCAAGTCAGAAAGTCATGAAAAGGTAGAGTCCAGGCAGAGTGCATACTCCAGTAGATTTGTCTGGGGGTGAAAATGAACTAAGGATTTTGCTGTAATGATTGTGAGAGCAGGATTTATATCTTGTCTCCATATCAGCCTCATCCACTAATGTAACTCAGGCTGAAGGTAACAGTCCATGTGTATTTCAAGCAGATTTAAAATATGTTTGATGAATAGACTGAATAATCCAGATACGATGTTTGGCACCTTATTAAAGTTCAGAAATTTCTCATAGGACTCCTCCTTTAGGCAATGAAAACTGTTCTTAGAGTAGAGTTGCCACTATAGAGGGGCACAAAGCAGGTCTTCCCACATAGCAGACATTTATTATCTCACAATTCTGTAGGCCAGAAATCTAAGTCAGGGTCCCCTCAGGTTAATGCTCCCTCTGGGACCTGTAGGGTGTAGCTTGCCAGGGTTTCCATTATGAAGTGCTGCAGACTGTGTTGCTTAAGAGCAGAAATGGATTTCTTTCTGATTCTGAAAGCTGGATTCTGAGGTCAACAGTTGTGAGATGTCAGCTACAGTTCTGGCGTCCAAGGTTGGTTTCTTCTGAAGCCACCCTTGTCTTGTCGCTCCCTTCCGTCTTCTCTCTGAACAAGTCTGGGTCCAGATTTCTTCATTTTTAAGTATAAAATTCATATTGGATTAAGCCCATTTTAATGTGTCATTGTAATTTAACTGTCTAGTTAAAGTCCAGTGTCCAAATACAGCCATGATTTGGGTCTTGGACCTTCAACATAAGACTGAGGGATACACAGCTTAGTCCACAAGCAGGGGTCCCTTTTAGATCCTGATGGTTTTCTAGCAAGGTTTGCTGATCTTGGCTTGTGCACATATCTCTGGTTGTCAATCTGTAGGTGCTATTCTCCCTTCAGTTTTTGCATTGTTTTCACCTTGAACATCTGTTTGTATGTTCAACTTTCCTCTTTCTATGAGGACACCAGTCATACCAGACAAGGGCCTGATAATCAATTACTTCTGTAAAGACACTATTTCCAGATAAGGTCATATTCTGAAATCCTAGGTCTTAGCCCTTTAGCGTATGTTTTGGGGAAGACATACTTCGACCCATAACTGTGATTGGATGGATGCATGTTTTCTTTGAAATTCACAATAAGCTTAAACCTTGGTGCCATGTTTAGGGTCATGCTGCTTTTCCTCAAGTGGCTCCTTGATACTGAAATAGTCAGGATTCTATCTTTGGTTTTATGGTTATATAAAATTAGAGAAGCAAATAAAAAGGATCTCAAAGACAGTCCTGATAATTGTATTACTTGAAGATTCTTACATTTATTAATTACCCCAGGCCTGGTTTAAGTTCAGATTATACCTAATTCTCTTCTCTAAATAAGAAAAAAGTGTATTTTATGGTAAATGTAATGGGTATTTTGTTGTTTGTGTGGGTCAGAGCCTTTATTAAAAACCGGTGGCACAGTCAAGTTGAGATAATTCAGTGGTGATTTAATAGAAGATAATTTACAAAGGTGTGGGTTTAGTATCTTAGGATGATCGCAATGGGTCTGTTGACTCCCCTACGGCTTTTTATTCTCCTTTTTTTATTGTATTAGTGTATTTTTTATTACTACATATTTACAGTATGCAATGATCACATTTATTATGAGTTTGTTAATTCCCTTTTTATCCTCTTCCCTCCATGCCTTCTTGTTTCTTCCAACTCTGAATCTCTTTCCATTTTGTAAAAGATCTCCCTAATCCCTATTATTCACTATTTAGATTTTTATTTATATTTTGGGTTTCTCATATAAGAGGAACTATGTTATATTTCAGCTTGTTGTGTTATTTACTTCACTTAACATTATGGTCTTGAGGTGCATGCATTTACCTACAAATGCCTCATGTTTATTCTTCTTTATAGTAGAGTAGTACTCCTTTAACACCCTTTCAACTTAATAAAGGAGGTGAAGTGTGGAGTTGTCAGAGTCAGAAGACAAAAGTAGCAATGATAGTTTGACAGGGATAACTTTTGCTGTGGGTCTCCATTAACCAAACCTGACTAAAATCCAAACTACAAAGGAGAGTTATTAAGCAGAAGTGGTGATAGCAGACATCCTTGTCTTGTTCCTATCTTAGAGGGGAAGCTTTCCGTATCTCTCCATTTATAATGAAGGTGGTAGCTGGTATGTCATAGATGACTTTTACTAGGTTGAGATATAGACCTTCTCTTCCTATTTTCTTCAGTGTTTTCATCATGAATCAATGTTGGATTTTGTCAAAGGCTTTTTGTGTATCTATTGAGACAATTATGTGATTTTTGTCCTTCTATTTATGTGGTATATTTCCTTTATTGATTTGCCTGTGTGAAACATCCTTGCATTTTGGGATGAATCTTGCTTGGTCATGAGGTATGATCTTTTTGATAATTTGATGCACTCTCTTTACTATGATATTATTGATGATTTTTGCATCTGTGTGAAAGAGATTGGCTTGTAATTCTTTTTCCTTTGGGTCCTTTTCTGGTTTTGGAATCAGGGCAATAAGTGCTTCTAGGGCTGACTTTAGAAGTACTGATTCCCTGTAGCTTCCTGACATTAGATCATCTCTGAAGTTCTCATAAAATTCAGCAGTAGATCTATTGGGACCAGAGATTTCTTAGGTGGTAGTTATTTTTATTATTTCTTCAATTTTACTGACTGATATTGGCTTATTCAGGAGTTCTGTATTTTCTTGGTTTAGCTCTGATAGTTCATAAGTATCTAGGAGCTTATCCTTTTATCCATTTCCTGTGAGTTTCCCATTTTTTTGGAGTACAGGTTCTCAAGGTAATATCAATAATAGAGTTTGCTATCATCCTTGAACTATTAGCTAGAGGAATAAGAAAGAAGAAGCAAACAGAAGGGGTATGGATAGGGAAGGAAAAAGTTAAATTATCATTATTTGCTGATGACATGCTCCTCTACCTAGAAGACCCCCAGATCTTCACCAAAACACCCTTAGAATTGGTGTGGAATAGGCTGTAAGAGTTCCAGCATGACTAACCAGAAAATATCTGGTTGCTCATATCAGGATTTTTCTGATGAAAGAAACTAAGCCCATTGTCCAACAACTTACAGAATTATAACAAGTGAAGCCCTGTATGTTGTTGATTTCACAGATTAAAAACTGAAGGCAGCAGTGGGGGAAGAAATAGGACAAGAGCTGTGTTGCAGTCATGAGTCTTTTGTTTCTCTGCTGTGCGTCCTCACTTCACTGACGGCCCCTCCCCATTTTTACCTGAAGAAACATGACTACATGAGACAGTTCGTGAATGAAACATGGAACAAGATAGTTTTTACTGAGAAATATGTGAATTTTTTGTTGTCTTTTTGCATCATGTCTTGTACAGAAAAATCAGAAATGAGCCAACTTGCCACCCTTTTTCTGAATTTGGAAAACAAAAGAACATGGATTACTCCACGCACATACCACAAGGATAATAATACAATTTGCATATCACTTTTTGGAAATGGATCTCCCACAGATTATTATAATTCAAATAGATATTGTAATTATATAAATAAGGTGGATTTATTAAATATAGAGGCAAATATTATAGAGGTTAATTTGACATCTCATGAGCTTTTCCTATACGTATACATTCACATATATGCTTGTACGTTTTTTCAAAAATCAGAACATATATACTTTGAAATTTTTTATTTTAAAGCTGATTTTATTGGTACATCTTTATACATACCAGGTACCATATACTGATCATTCTAGTTGTTTCTTTTAAGCTAAGAAAATTTGTAAACTCTGTTTTATTTTATATCACACAGATATCAGTGTAGAATTCTCACAATAAAATGAAAAAGCAACTAAAATACTATGTGTTTGTAGGTGAAACTGGAGTATTTTTTTCACTTTAAAGCAAAACATATCAATTGATGGAATGCAGGAACACCCAGTTGATTTTTAGTAAGCCAGACAGTAGATTTGTAGAACATTGAAACAGTGGCATTGTGTGTGTGTGTGTGAGTGATATTTTTAAACAAACTGACAGTCTCACATGTGCTAGATAAGCATTCTACTACTGAGCTATATACTCTCAGCCCCTACATAATTATTTTTCATTCTAATATGCTATTTATCTGATGTAAAATGATTTACTTGTTACTTTAAAATTAGTAAGTGCATATTTTTAAGTGTCTTAGTTTTCTACAGAGGAAGTAAAAATAGATAAAATTCATATGGACTTTTTAATAAGGTTTAAAGTATAAACGGATGCTGAGACTAAAAATTGAGAACTATTGTCATATTTTACTAAGTTTATTAGTAGGCAAACTTAAACTCATTGGTGCACTGGGCTAGTAGCCCCTGTGATTTTTTTCTGAGTCTTATTCCTGCATGTTGTTCTGATTACTCTCCTCCAAAAGGTACTTTGGAAGATAGTAAAGACTAAAAGTGGAATAATCGGGCTGGAGATTTAGCTCAGTGGTTCCAGCGCCTGCCTCGCAAGCACAAGGTCCTGAGTTTGATCCCCAGTAACCACATACAATGCTGGGCCTGGTGACTCACGCCCACCAGCAATCAATACCACATACCACAGTGCCGGGTGTGGTGGCTCAAGCCTGTCATCCCAGCACTCAGGAGGCAGAGACAGGAGGATTGCTGAGTTGGAGGCTTGCCTGGGCTACATAGTGAGCTGAGGGCTGGCCTGAACTACAAAGAGAGACCCTGTCTCAAAAAAAAAAAAAAGTGGAATAATCAAATCATAAAATTGGTAGGGACAGTTTGATTCAAATATATACGTCTTCATTTACATAAATGTACTTGGCACTTTACTTCCTATACTTAGATAGAAATTTCTAGCAGAGTAAATAAATGAGTCGAGAGAAATTATTTTATATGAGTAACTCAAATCCTGTAAACTGATACTAATTTGAGGATTTTAGAATTAGAATTTATTTTTTTCTGTGTACTTAACAATGGCGAACAAAAATAAAATAAGTTTTTGTTTGCTAAAGACTGTTACAAAAAGTTAATCGTCACCCTTTTTAACCAGTGCCTTAAAGTCAGTCCAACCTTCTTTCACTCTTTTCCCTTAAAAGGAAAGGGAAGAAAACAATAAAAAAAGGAGAAGAGCAGAACTGCAAATGATAACAGGGAAGATGGAAGCACCCTGTTCACATCCCTGCAGGCTGGGGGCTAAGGGAGCAAATCTGTCCTTCCCTTCCTGTGACATGGGCTCCTGTGCAGTGGTGGTGGATCCAGCTGGTGTGCCTTGGCCAGCTGTTAGATAGCACTGAAAGCTGGAGAAGGTTCATCATCCGTGATCCAGTACCTGCATTCTACAGGACACAGGAACCACACAGCCACTATGAAAAGCAAGCAAAATCAGATTCACTTCAGATAACACTCTTATTAAGACTAAGAAATTTTCAAGTAAATTGTGCTTGGGTCAAGTTGAAAAAGAAAGGGAGTTGTTATCTTGGCTCTCTGTATTCCTGGCTATCGAAATCAGAGCTTGGTTAGAGCACTTGGAGAGTTTTTACTTTGGGAAATAAAATAGTTAACACAGTTTAAGTGACGGTTGGTAGGTCGGAAGCAGAGCCCAAGGAGTGCACACTTTAACTACTGCCATCGCCTGTGACTCCGCTTCCTCCTGCTCCCACCATGTGGAACAGGAAGGGGCACTGCTGGCAGGTGGGTTGGCAAAGTCAACTGTGGTTGATCTAGAGTTTCTGTCTGCCGCAGTGTCTTGTGGGATAAAGGGGAGTAAAAGGGAAAGACTGGCCTTTCCAAATGACGTTGCACCTCTGCTCCAAAGGAACCTTAAGGAAGTGTTTTTACTTCTCAACTGGCGGGAAAGTTCTCCTGGAGATGCTGCTTCAGACTGAAGTTGGGTCCTTCAGGAAAAGGCTTTTCTTAAAAAGATTCCCTGCGTGACTTTTCCTACATTTCAGTCATTACTTTGTCCTAGACCAGGCTAAGACTGTGTTAGGACCAGCTTTGCCCCGGCCGCAATTATGGTGCAATCTCGTGAATTTCCCTCAGATTCTACCCACTTCTTTGTACATAACATCCTCCTAGAGAAAGTCTTCATGTTTTAGCCAAAGCTGAGTATAGTACCTGTTCCGTTGGGGTCCTGAAGTCTCTGAGATGTGGGAGTGGCTGAGCTGGCAATGGACCCTGTAGAATGGGAAGCAAAGACAGGTGTTGTGGCTTGTATCTAACTGTTCCCACCTATCAGCACATGGGTAGTTTTGAAGGTACCTGGCTTAGGGTGTGATACTGGGGTATTAAAAAGTGGGGTAGACAAGGGAATGCCCACCCTGGGTATGGCTGGCACCACCCAAAGGGCTGGTGGCCTGGATGTGATAAAAGGAGAGGCAGGCTTACTGCTGCTGGTGGTTGTTGATTGCTGATTCCTGCTTTGTCATAGTCTGTTTCTGCTCTGTGATGCCACCCTGCCTTGAAGCCAGCTGACTGTAGACTGAGACCCCTATAAACTGTGAATGGAAATAAATCTTTTCTTCTTTAGCTTTGGTTGTTGAGTATTTGGTCTTACCATCAAGAAAAGTAAGACAACAGTCCAGAGAAGACCTTGAGAACTCCTGTATTATAGCATGGACAGAGTAACATGAGCCCATGTAAAATGTTCGTGGCTACACAGATTTGGCTTTTCATTCTGTGGCCCAGACTTTTGCTTGAGAGTTCTGACATAACAGCCACTGTAAAGCTCTATGTGAGTTGGGGAAGTGTAGCCTTAAAGACAATTAGTAGAATGGAAATCAGAGATCTCTATGTTGATTTTTTTTAAAAACCTATGACAGGCTCAGAAATCTGATTTTGTTAGCATACTGCAAGTGTCTCTTTTCTTTTTTCAGAAGTGCTGGCAATGCCAGTTTACTTATTTTTAGCGAGAAATGTCATCATCTAAGTAGAATATGTAAATCTGCATAGTCTACTTGTAAGCTGGTTTAAAAGTTGCTTTTTTGGGGTTACTTTTTAAACAAGACATCTCTGAAGGCAGCCAGCTTCTTTGCATTTTATTTAAACATAATATCTGTATGTCATTTCTCTAGCTCTGATTTTCTAAGAGTACCTTTATATACATCCCTGTGATTGACCAGATTATAGCTATCTTCTTTTTTTCTGTGTGATGGTAGAAATATTTTTTTCTCCAGGGAACATACGCCTTTGCTGCTCTAATTGTTTTGTTATCTCCACTATTTATTACTTTCCCTGTACACTTTCCTTCAGCCAGAGCATCAGAGGGTTTATTTCCTCTTCCCTTTCTGGTGGTCCTACTGGTAGAGAGGTGGAATGTTTGTCCTCTCAAGCACAAGTTAGCATGGACAAGAAATAGTAATTATAAAGGTTGAAAGTGAAATGGTATATGAAGGAGCTCATTAAATAATGGAGGGAAGTGGTTAGCATATGGCTGCTATTATTGTTAATTCATATTATTAATGAAATGATTAGAAGATGCTGAGCCTTAATTACTCTCTCATCACTGAGACACAATTCCCAACACTCAGAACTTACAGGAAGAAAGGTTTATTAGGCTCAGAATTTGTAGGAGTTTCAGTTTATAGTCACCTGGCTCCAGTGCAGGGCAGCATGGCATAAGGGGCATGGTAGAGGCGAATTGCTTGTGGCATGGCAAACAGGAAGCAGAGAGAGAGAGACCAAAGGAGGGAGACAGACCTCCCAGTCCGTGCCCCCAGGGCCCCGCCGCCTTGGACCCGCCTCCAGTTTCCAAGATTGCATTTGGGTATAAACTCATCAATGGACCAGTCCCCTGATGTGTATTCTCGTGATCCAGTCATTTCCAAAAGCCCCACCTGTGGGTAAACAAGATTGCAGGGGACATCTATATTTAAATCATAACATGTGGTATCATTTTATAGTTGGGTTGTTAACTAAAAGCTCACTACTTTTTCTGTCTTTTATTTGGTATGCTTAACGTTAGTGATGGGCATAACATATTGAAACCAGAAGATATTTTCATTAGTGAAATAAATAGGACACATGTGTAATACATTGTCTTTTCTCTAGTATGGAAAACCAAAGGTGTAAATGAATGCCAAAATGTATGATAGGTATTATGAAATAGGAAGAAAACATGCAAAAGGGAGAAAGGGTGGGTAGGGGCAAGTAATGAAGGGCAAGATAAAATTGGATACTTAAACAAAAAGCTTATGTATATGGGGGTGGGGGTTGTAGGGAGGGCAGGGGAAAGGGGAAAAATGAGAATCAAGATACATCATGTACAACTACAAATTCGCAATGTTGAATGTGGTGATTATGTATGTGTAAAGTGTTCTAATAAAGTCCATTAAAGAAAAAGATGTAGGGAAATGGCATCTGTCTTTTGTTGAAACTTAGGAAATGAATCTGATTCTCAGAATTAATGAATGGCTAACCTGCAGTGAATCGGGCTGTATTTTATAAGACGGATTATAAAATATTCAGGCACCTGGGTGTAACTCTACAGTGAGATGTAGTATAATAAATCCACCTTGAAAGTAAGATATATTTAGAACATATTAATGGACTCCAGATCTCCACTAGTCATGAAATATGTTTTTAATGTGCATCACAGGGACCAGGATGACCCCCAAATTAAGAGGTACTTGTGCCATCCAGTATTAAAAAAAAGAAGTCATACTTGCTTTAACTGGATTAATAACATTTATTTTTATTATAATCATAAACAGTTTAGATTTATCTTTCCATTTTAATATTAAAACTAAGTGCTACAGGGAGTGTTATTAGGAACATGACAGAATAAGGGACCACTGACTTTTCCTTCACACAAAGATACCCTGAATCAACATATTTTTTCAGATTAATTCCCTAAAAGACAAAACTACTAAAATTACTACACAAAGGAGTGAGTAATGAGGGGTAAAGAAAAATTGTGATGGTAATAAAAAAAGGGAAACAAAGCTTATGTATTTAGGGGGTGGAGGCTTGTGTAGTGGGTAGAGGAACGGGAAAAAATGAGAATTAAATTGTGTCATTTATAGGTACAAATTGCCAATATTGATTGCAATCATGATGTGTATATATAATGTACCAATAAAAATAAATATTAATTAAAAATAGATAAAGATAAAAGATAAGTTATGGCATCAAAAATACGGAATTTAGAGGACAAGACAGCAAAAAGTTGTTTGTATATGAGATCAAAATTAAGTTGTTATTAGGTACAAATAGCATGTTATGAGATTTTTATAGAACCCTTAGGTTCTATAAATCACATACATTAGGTTCTATAATCACACTACAAAAGGCTATAGTAGTAGATACACAAAAGATGAATGGAAAATCATTACATGCTGTAAGCATGTATTAATAAAAATAAAAATGAGAAATTATAAAACTATTGGAGAAAAACCTAGACATGACATTGTTCTTGATGGTAATTTCTTGGGTGAAGTTCTCAAAGCACAGGCTGCAAAAGCAAATCTATATAAATAGGATTTATCAATCTAAAACGCTCTAACTTTGACAAGCCCTAAGTTATTCTTCGTGCTATTATTCTTCACAAGGAATAGGGATCAGTTACTTTGGCTTGCCGTCCTTAGATTCCCTTGCAATAGGTATTACTAAGGGAAACCTAAAATATTTATAGTTGTATTTATATTTTCTGTTTGTTTTATTCAATAGACAGTAATCTTTTATTATATTAAGCTTCAGTGGGTTGGCACAGGATGTATGTTGATCTACCATGGTGTGTCTGACAGGGATTTAGTCCTTGCTCTTACATGAGATAAAATTATGCTGAATATTTCTAGTCATATTTTAATGTATGGCCAGGAGAATATAAATTTCTAGTCTTTTACCTCACTGTCTGCATGCATGTGAGAGTGTGTGTGTGTGTGTGTGTGTGCGTGCATGTGCTCATATATGTGAGTGAATGTCTACTTCTCACTGGTAGTGGGGTCATTGGGTTAGAAGACACAGGTGACTGAGAAGCCCACATGGAAGGGTTAGAAGCAGAGTGGGAGAGAGAATATAGAGCGTATAAAAAATGTAAAATTTCCTTGAAGGGGAAAGCCATTC
This sequence comes from Thryonomys swinderianus, assembly GCA_004025085.1. Lineage (NCBI taxonomy): Eukaryota > Metazoa > Chordata > Mammalia > Rodentia > Thryonomyidae > Thryonomys > Thryonomys swinderianus. The sequence goes on from PVIC010005789.1 coordinate 30,177, forward strand.
TGGCTGCAAAGGATGAAACAGAAATAAGCAGGAGAAATAAGTGGATATGTCCTGGGGCTAAGTCCTAGATCTTTTTTTCTCTGTACTGAGTGGGAGACAGGAAGAGAGAGACATAGGTCCACTGACATGTGCACCACTTTAACATACTGAGTCTTGCTCCGTGTTCTTCACACTGTGTTCTTCACACAATGAAAAATGAAATGGAAAGAGCTGATGAACAGGGATGTAGATGTTTTCCTTTTTCTGAGGACAGTCAGGCTGATTTAAAAAAACTTGGTAAGATCTCAGGTTGCTGATGTTCTTAGAGCCCATTATTTGATGTGTCAAAAAGGATAAGCCTTCACCACATGTTTTGGATAAGATAGTGATTTTCATCAGTATGAAGTGGGAAGATGTCTATGCCCCTTTTTATTAGCCATCAGCTTAATGAATAACTTGTGTTATTTTGGATTGACTGGATGTATGCTTTCTTGACTTGTCAATGAAAGATGATTAATTCTTCTTTGCTACTTAATGTGTCATATTGCCATTAATTGGAATAAGCTCTATAGAGAATTGATGATGTTATTTAATAATTGTAAGATATAATTTGGCTTGATCTGAAAGTATCCAATTTTGACAGTTTTTTCATCATTTGATTAACATTCCATGGAACACTTGTAGGGTATGTGACATCATTTACCTAGTAAAACCTCTTTGTTAACTAAATTATCTTGAAATGTTCACCATCAAGCTACTTTGCATAAAATTAGATGGATTTTATTAAAAAGAACTCGAGGCTATCATAGATCTTACTGAAATTTCACATGATAAAATCTCATGGGCCAATTTCTACGATAAGAGACTCTAAGCCTCACTTTTCCTTATTCTAGAGAGACTAAAACTTTTTTGGATCACCAGACATCCCCGTCTACAGATGCCTAGGTGTCACCCTTTCTCGTGAAGTTGAGGTGGTAAAACACATTTTCTGGGAGCTGTCCAGTACCTTTTTCATAAGAGAATCTCAACCATATCCAATGTTCCATCTATCAAAAATTAAAATTTGGAATGCCGCGCATGGTGGCTCACACCTATAATCTCAGCACGCGGGAGGCAGAGACAGGAGGATTGCTGAGTTCAAGGCTTGCCTAGGTTACATAGTGAGCTCAGGGCTTTGAGCTACAAAACGAGACCTTGTCGCAAAAAAAAAAAAAAAAAGTTAAAACTTGGGTTCTTCTCTTGATGATATAAAACATTTATACCCAATGTTTTATCAGAGGGTATATACTTAAAATCTGCCTCATAGCTTTCTTAAAATTTAAGAAAATTTATATATATATATATATATATATATATGCCCTAAATTATATTTTTATGTTCAGACCTTTACAAACCCTGTTTAGTTGGAGTTCATTTTTTGTTTTCTCTAGGAAAATTCAGAAAAATATTTCTTCATTATCTGAAGGTTGCTTTTACTGAGAAAAAAATTGTTTTTATTATGTGAATATTATGAACCAGAAAGTGATATTAGGTGTATGAAATATTTTATTTCTTTTGAGAGCTAACACCACCCATAAAACTGGGGGCAATTTCAGTTTAGTTGAATTGCTATATAATGTGCCATTTTGTCAAAGTTGTGAAAAATGAAAGAAATTGATATTGTTTGTTCTGTATCAATTCTGAAATAAGTCACAAGTTATATTACCTAAATACAGAGTAAATTTCAAAGGTAAATGCTCTGCTATTATTTCTTGGATGGATATATTATTCTTACATAGTTTTTATTGGAGAAAATTGCTTTTCATCTGAAATTGTCTTCTTCCTTGTTTTTCCCTGATAGTTCCTCAACTTGCTTTTCTTTGCTGCTCTGCACCAGTATCTCTAGAGTTGAAGAGTATTTACACTGCTGTTTAGAGCTGTGTGATCCTGTGTTGCTGGAACTGTCCTTGGTGATGCAAGGTTTCTAGCATCACCCACAGCTTCTGGCTACACAAAAGCAGCTGCACCTTTCCCTTAGCTGTGGCAACAGACTCTCTCTCCAGACACTGCCAGAGAGGAAGACTGACCCTGGCTGGGAAACACTGCAGATCATATTATAATGCCATTTCTGATCCTAACTGTTTAAAATTTCATCTTGAACTCCTTGTCCATTTGGAAGTCATCTGTTATTCATTACCTCCAAAGAAAATTGTGAAACATGCATTGAAGCTACTCTTCTCAGGGCTCAAAATACTTTTAAGTTTATAAAACATTTTACTCATGGACCAGAGTTCCTCAAATTCATCAGTTTCTAAATATAATTAAGAAAACAAGGCTGAGAGTTTAGCTCAGTGTTATATACTGGCTTAGCCCACAGAAAGCCTGGGTTCCCTCCCCAGAACCACCAATACCAAATAAAACAAAACTCACACAAGAAAGACTGAGAAGCTGGGCATGGTGGCTCATGTCTGTAATGCCACTCAGGAGGCAGAGGCAGGAGGATTGCCGAGTCCCAGCTTTGCCTGGGCTGCACAGTGAGCTCAGGGCCAGCCTGAACTACAAAGCGGGATGCTATCTAAAAAAAGAAAACTACTGAGAAGATTAAAATTGCTTTTGGTGATGCATTGATAAATAATAATATTATTATTGGAAGTCATTAGTTGTGACTCAAAAATATAAATTAACACGTGAAAGATTTTGTTCTGCTCATTAATTAATAGATCACTTGTATGTTAAACTGACCTAAAGGGAATTCGAGAAACTAGTTATAAGTTGGGTATGGTAGTGTACACTGATAATTCCAGGAGTCTGAGGAAGGAGGATCAGAAATGTGTGCCTTGCTAGGGTGATTTAGTGAGGTCCTGCCTCAAAATAACAATTGCAAAAAGACTATGGATATAGTCAGTGTCTAAGCACTTGCCTAACATGCAGAGAGTGAGGAGGAGGGATGGGGAAAGGAGGAGGAGGAGCAGGAGGAGGAGGAGGATGAGAAGGAGGAAAAACAGAAAGAAAAGAGAAGAAAGGGAAGGTAAGAAGGGAGAAAAAGGAAGAAAAGGAAAGAAAAGAAATCAAGCAAAGTATTCATGGAAAATGGGTAATTAAGTAAAGGCATATTGACACATAGCTAGTCAGTGTTTCATGAGAGTAATAAGTAATATTTTTGAAGATATATTTTCTACCAAGCAGAAATTATTTCCAACTCTACAAGACTTAAGAAGTTAGCATATCGATCCTCAGTACCACCAAAAAAAATAAAGTTAGCAAAGAACTACAGTAAATATTGGACTTTCAATCAGTATTCTTCATAGTACTTAAACTTTTGTTATGACAAAGGCATACTTATCCTTTTTAAACTAAACCCTTTTATTTCCACCACAATGCTGGCTCTCTCTCCGATGTGCAATGTCTTCTTTACATCTACCATTTTCTTCCTTCATAGAGGAAGATATAATTTTTTATCTGCAGCTCTTTACTAAATTCTAAAGACTTCACTAAGTGGCTAGAGTCCTTGCATGTATTTCATACCCTACAATTAGGCACCCCATCTTTTAGTTATCACATACCAGAAATCAAATTTGAATAATAAGGATACTGCTAACCCACTCTTTTATATCACACAGAAACATTTATAAGTATTCTTATTTTTTTCTAGCCTGGAGAATTCATATAAAGCAGTTGTATACTCTTGCTAGTAATCTAAAATACAATTTATTTGATGAATTGATTATAAGGACTGCTTCATACAAAGTTTTACAAATTTCCTGAGACAGATATTTAATAAGTATATTAAAAACAAAGCATTTTCAGAGTGTTTTAATGAACTCATTTCATTTAAAATACTCTTTTTAAAATGAGAAGAAGAGCACAAGAAAAGGAGAAAAAATCATTTAGACATTAAACAGAAATGGATTTAAACTCTTTGTCAAATAACATATTTTATGACTCAGATGTAGAAAAGTATCCCTATAAGATTAACCTGTCTCAAATTTAACTGATGTTTTATATTCATTCATAAGAGTCCAACTGAACTTAGATTTAACTTCTTTTTTATCATCCTGTTTTATTATCCCTCCTTCTCTAGTATGAAAGAAAATGGGCATAACAAATAGGCAAAGGTAAATTCCTAAAATATTTTTTGTTTTCTTTCTTGTGTAAAAATAAACTAGATTGACTTTTTAGTATGTGAGTGTCTTCTGACTTCATAGAAGGCCGGTGTTGCCCCTTAGTTAAAAACACAATATAGTTTCAACTTGGGAATAGTGATTCCCCCTTCATGTCCTTGTTTCCTAGAATTGCTTTTGCTATTCTAGGTCTCTTGTGGTTCCAGATGAATTTTTGGATGATTTTCTCTAGATCTGCAAAGTGTGCTGTTGGGATTTCAATCAGGATTGCATTGAATCTATATGGTAGTTGTGGGAGTATAGCCATTTTGATGATGTTTGTTCCTCCTACCCAAAAATAAGGGACGTCTTTCCATTTTCTGATACCCTCTTCTGTTTCCTTTTTCAGAGTGTTACGGTTTTTGGAATAGAGATCCTTCACCTCCTTTGTTAGACTGATTCTTAGATATTCCATTTTTTTTGAGTGCTATTGTGAAAGGAACTTACTCCCTAAATTCTCTCTCAACAAATCTGTTGTGTATAAAAATGTGATCGAGGTCCGGAGGGTTAGCTCAGTGGTTCCGGCGCCTGCCTTGCAAGTGCAAGGTCCTGAGTTCAATCCCTGGTGACCACATACAGTGTTGGGTGTGGAGACTCACGCCCACTGGCAATCAATACCACATACCACAGTGCTGGGCGTGGTGGCTCACGCCTATAATCCCAGCACTTGGGAGGCAGAGACAGGAGGATTGCTGAGTTTGAGGTTTGCCTGGGCTACAAAGTGAGCTCAGGGCCAGCCTGAACTACAAAGAGAGACCCTGTCTCAAAAAAAAAAATGTGATGGATTTTTGAGCACTGACCTGGTATCCAGCTATGCTACTAAATTTGATGATTAAGTTCAACATTTGTTTGGTAGAGTTTTTAGGATCTTCTAGATAGAGTATTATGTCATCAGCAAATAACCACAGTTTAACTTCTTTCCCTATCTTTATTCCATTTATTTCTTTTTCTTGCCTAATTGGCATGGCTGTTTCTAGCACTATATTGAACAGGAGTGGTGACAGTGAACATTCTTGTCCTGTTCCTGCTCTTAGTGTGAAAGGTTTCAGTTTTTGACCATTTTGGATGATGTTGGCTGTTGGTTTCATGGTACTGGCAAAGAAACAGACTTGAGAATCAGTGGAACAGATTAGAAGATCCAGAAGCAACTCCAGATACACTAAGCCACCTCATCGTTGACAAAGGAGCCAGCCAAACATCCTCAATGGAGGAAAGATAGCCTCTTTAACAAATGGTTCTGGAAAAACTGGGCTTCACCCTGCCAAAGACTGAAGCTTGATCCATCTCTCACCATGTACTAAACTAAAATCAAAGTGGATTAGATATTAAAACAGAAACTCTAAATCTGTTGCAAAACAGGTTAGATAATACTCTTGGAGACATTGGCTTAGTGAAATACTTTATGAACAAAACCCCTATAGCATGAGAACTAGCAGAAGTCAACAGGTATGATCTCATCTTATTAAAAAGCTTCCTCATGAGTGAAAAGTCAACTAACAAATTAGGAAAGAATCTTTACCAGCTGTCTCTCAGACAAAGGCCTACTATTCACAATATATAAAGAGCTTAAAAAAATCAGTGCCCCCAAATTTGAAGACCCAATTCAAAAATGGGCAGTTGAGCTGGGCGTGGTGGCTCACGCCTGTAAGCCCAGCACTCAGGAGGCAGAGACAGGAGGATTGCTGAGTTCGAGGCTTGCCTGGGCTCCATAGTGAGCTCAGAGCCAGCCTGAACTGCAAAGCGAGACCCTGTCTCAAAAAAAAAAAAAAGGGCACTTGAAACAAACAGACACTTTTCAGAGGAAGAAGTAAAAGCAGCCAAGAAGTATTTGAAGAAATACTCAACATCAGTGGTCATTCGACAGATGCAGATGAAAACAGCACTAAGATTTCATCTCCACAAAGTATGGCTGCTATCTTGAAATTAGCCAGCAACAAATGCTGGTGAGGCTGTGGAGAAAAAGGAACTCTTCTGCACTGTTGGTGGGAATGTACACTGGTACAACCTCTATGGAAGTTAGTGTGGAGATGCCTCCAAAAAGTAGGATTAGAGGTCCCATTTGACCCTGCTAGGAATATACACAAAAGAATTAAAAGAATCATATCATAGTGACATATGTGCACTCATGTTCATAGAAGCTCAGTTTGTGATAACTCAATCTTGGGAACAACCCAAATGCCCATCAGCTGGAGGCTGGATAAGGAAGATGTGGTTTTTCTATAAAATGTGGTATCACTGTGCCTTAAAGAATGATAAGTTCAAGTGATTCATACTCAAATGGATGTACCTTCAGGACATAATTATAAGTGAGATAAATAGGTCACAGGTGTGTAAATATCATATCTGTTCTATGTATGAGAAACTGAATATGTTAATAAGTTCTAGAACGTATGATGATATTGTGAAATAGAAAATATTCAAAAGGAAATGTGGCTGAGGAGTAATGAGAGGTAAAGAAAAAATGTGATGGTAATAAAAAAGGGAAACAAAGTTTATGCATTTAGGGGGTGGAGGGTTGTGGGGTGGGTAGGGGAACAGGAAAAAATGAGAATTAAATTGCATCATATACTTGTACAAATTCTCAATATTGTGATGATGATGTAATGTATCAATAAAGATAAAAATTAATAATAATAATTTAAAAAGCTTCTTCACAGCAAAAGAAACCACTGGCAGAGTGAAAAGGCAACCAACAATAGAGGGAAGAATCCTTTACCACCTGTTCCTCAGACATGGGCTACTACTTAGAATATATAAAGAGTTTTAAAAAATCAGCACTCCCAAATTTAAAGACCCCATTCAGAAATGGGCATCTGAAATGAACAGACACTTTTCAGAGGAAGATGTAAATGCAGCTAAGAAGTATATGAAGAAATGCTCAACATCACTGGTCATTCGAGAGATACAGATGAAAACAACACTGAGATTTCACTTCACTCTACAAAGAAGAGCTGCTATTTTGGAAGGCAGCTATGCTCACCAACATACCACCAACACACACAGAGCTGATATTTTGAAATTAGCCAGCAAGAAATCCTGGCAAGGTTGTAGAGCAAAAGGAATCCTTCTCCACTGTTGGTGGGAATGTAGGCTGGTGTAACCATTGTGGAGATCAGTGTGGAGACTCCTCAAAAAACTAGGAGTAGAGGTTCCATTTGACCCTGTTATTCCCCTTCAGGATTTTCCTGCTGGGGATACACAAAAGAATTACAAATTCATATCATGGGTGACATATGTGCACCCATGTTTACAGCAGCTCAGCTTGTGGTAACTAAATCTTGCAAACAACCCAAATGACTTTCAACTCTAGACTGGATAAAGAAAATATTTTTTTAAATAAAATGGAATATTACTCTGACATAAAGAATTAGGAGGCTGAGTCATTTATACTCAAATGGGCTTACTTTAAGGACATATTCCTAAATGAAATAAATAAGTCACAGATGTGTAAATATCATATCTGGTCTTTGGTATGAGAAACTGAAGTTGTGAATGAGTTCTAGAATGCATGATAGATATTGTGAAGTAGTAAATATTCAAAGGGAAATGGGTTTTAGGGTAGTAAGGGGAAAGAAAAAAATTGATGGTAAAAACATGAAACAAAGCTTGTGTATAAAGGGGTGGGGATGTAGGGTGGGTGGGGAAAATGAGAAGTCATGTAGTACTGGTACTAATTTTCAGTGTTGAGCATAATCGTGATGTGTATATATAATGTATCAAGAAATAAAATAATTTTAAAAATACAATAAAGAAATGCCGGGCGTGGTAGCTCATGCCTGTAATCCCAGCACTCGGGAGGCAGAGACAGGAGGATTGCTGAGTTCGAGGCTTGCCTGGGCTACATAGTGAGCTCAGGGCCAGCCTGAACTACAAAGCGAGACCCTGTCTCAAAAAAAAAAAAATACAATAAAGAGGTGGAAAGAGGCCAAATGACAGTTCCATACTATTTTCCATCTGGTAGTCCCTTTCCACTTTGGTCTGCTTTGCTTCATTGCATGGTAGAATGTGTGTCTCTGAGGATAAATTCATACATAGCGCAACTATATCATGTCATATTTCAAAAGAAACTCCGTGTTGTTAAGATATTCAGTTTCAATGGAAGTACAGTTTAAAACTGTTTGAAAAATTACCCAGAACAATAACTGATAAGTTTCAAATACAGTCATCTTTTCCCTGTCCATTCTAGATACCTCTTTGGAATCAGATCCTCTTCGATGTATAATCTTTCCATTTTAATTCATCAGCTCCTCTTTGTTTTATGTAACATGATTCTTTTAACATTTTAAGTGCTACTTTTCCACATTTTCAAGAATTTTCCATTGCATTTTATCTTATTCAAAGTTTAGTTTGGTTGTGGACTTAGGATTTCAATTGCCATTTTGTTAAGGAGTTCATATCGTGTATATGTCAGTATTCAGTTTAGATGATATTTCGATGTCTACTTTGACACATTTTCTCCACTAAGACCAGAATGATTTGTCAGATGAATTATCTCTTATATATCTTATTTTACAATGTTCTGTCTTCCCTAAGTCTTATAATAACTTAAGAGAGACTATAGATATGGTTTAATCCCTGGAGATTTTGAATGGGAAGATATTAGCATGTATAGAGGTGTTAAGATCCTTCCAAGAGGGATTTTATGTACTAGAATAGATTTTCAGAAGTGTATTAATTATCCATTACAGTGTCACAAACCTGTCCTAGACTCTACAGTTGAAAAACAAGAAGACATAATCCTGGTTAGGAAACTAGTATCAAAGGGACATGTCATCACTTCTGCTATGTGATTGATACTGGTTACACAAACTCTGGTCCAATGTAGGACTCTTTGAATCAGTATCAGAAACATTCTGCTGACCAAGTATTGTAGTGAAACTTCCTGTTCTTCCACCTCCATGATACATTCAAGCAGAGATTGTTGTACTTATTTAGAAAAATGGAGAATGAAAGAGGATTAGTAACTTGCCTGAGGTCGTAGAGCTCCTCATTAGACAGACCCCATGCTTCTCTCATTATTCTCAGCTTTCCTTACCTGGGGAATAAAAGTGGTCTGCTTTGAGACAGTGTTTGGATTTTTTGAAATAAAATGTTGCATATTTTTCTTTCAAGCTTTCCTCCAATTATATCCTCCTCCCTGTGCACAGTTATTGCTCTGACAGCGATTGTAGCCATGCATCTTCTCACATAGACTACCTCAAACCTTAAAATGAGAATCAGATGCCATTGTTTTAAAATGTTTTCACCTTGGCACATTTTTCAAATCAAACAGCATGTTCTCCACTGTGAGAGATTCTGTACAAAAATGTAGTATGGATTTTATCATCAAGGATTTCAAAATATTTAGACAAAGCACAAGAACAGTTGTCGCTATTCATGTTTGTTCATCTTATGAATCCCCCTCCTTCAACCTAGTAAATACATTTTTGTAAAAACTGAAATTGGCGTCAACAGCTGAAAGCATATTGTGTACATGCCTTTCTCCTGAAGTGACAGAGTGTGTGTGTCAGGATGAATAAAAATAGTGGGGTATAAGTTAAATGTTAAAGAAGGAGTCACTTTGTGGAAGGAGCCTTGCTTTGCAGCCCTTGGCACTCCCAGTGTCCACTGGACATGTGTCCTGAGGATTCTCATTTTCAGCTCATGATTTCCATGCAGAACTTTAATTCATGACAATTATGACGTCTTATTTGTATACAGTAGACACTTCACTTATTTCAGATCTAATCTGGAGGATAAATTCCTCTTTAAATTTCTTGCTTGTGGTCTCCCAGAGGTCCCATTTGACCCTGCCATTCCCCTGCTAGGAATATACCCAAAGGAATTCAAAGAATCATATTGTGAAGTCATATGTACACCCATGTACATAGCTCAGTTTGTGATAGCCCAGTCTTGGAAGCAACCCAGATACCCATCAACTCGAGACTGGATAAAGAAGATGTGGATTTTTAAAATAAATTTGAGTATTACTCTGCCATAAAGAATGACAGGTTTCATTTATTTATGTGCAAATGGATATACCTTGATGACACACTAATAAGTGAAATAAATAGATCCCAGATATGTAAATACCATATCTTTTCTCTGATATGAGAAGCTGTAGATATAAATGAGTTTTAGAATATATGATTTATTTTGTAAAATAGGAAATATTCAAAGGGAATGTGGTGGGGGAATGTAATGAGGGGAAAGAATAAATATGATTTGGAAAGAAAAAGAAATAGCATGTATACAAGGGGTGGAGGGTTGTGGGTGGGTAGGGATATGGGTAAGAATGAGAATTAACTTTTATCATATAATGGTACAAATTCCCCGATGTTGAGTGTGATTGTGAAGTGTATATAAAATGTACCAATAAATAATTCAATTAAAAAAATTTCTTGCTTGTGTCTTTATGACTATAAAAAGACTGATTTTTTGGGGGAGGGGTCTTTGTTTTTAATTAAATTTAGGTTATTTTAATAGCATTTTTTTTGAGACAGGATCTCGCTTTGTAGTTCAGGCTGGACCTGAGCTCATTATGTAGCCCAGGCAAGCCTGAAACTCAGACATATCCTGCCTCTGCCTCCTGAGTGCTGAGATTTATAGGTATGAGCCACTACACCCAGCATTGTGGGGTGTGGTGCTGATGGTTGGTGGGCGTGAGCCACCATGCCCAAGATCATATCATTGTATGTGGTTATAGGGATCGAACCAGGGACCTTGCACTTGCTAGGCAGGTGGCAGAACCGCTGAGCTAAATCTCTGGCCCTTTAATAGCAATTTTAAAATGTAAGACTTATTCCAATTTTTAAAATAACAGCTAAGTTTAAAGCAGAAAGTACTTTTTGTGCATGACTATTTTATCAATATCATTAAATGCAGGTTGTATCAAAATTTTAAGGACAAATCTATGAGGAAAACATAGTAAAAGGAGTTCTTACATTTAATGTACTTTAATTAATAATAATTTCCAAAGACAGTATTATTAGAGTTCAGGCTGGGAAAGGAAATAGATATGTAAGGATTTGTTACCTATCACTGTTTGTTGGACAGCCTCTGGCATTTGCACTATTCCTATACTTTCTGGGTAAATATCTCACTGTTTTTTTTTTAAACTGTGACTGACACTTTTTAAGTATACATTATGATCACAGTCATCACTGAGAATTTATAGCTGTACATGATGTATGTTGATTCTTATTTTTTCCATTTTCCTGCTCTCCCTTTAGCCCGTCCACTTCTTCTATATTCATAAGTTTTGTTTCCATGTTTTCCTTTTTACCTTCAAATTTTTCTTTCCCTTCTTTGCTAGTGTCATAGCTTTCTTTTCCAGTTGTGTATATTACTTAGGTGTGAATGATCAGTAGAAGGAATTAATTTTTTACATGGAAGTTTTATACACTTCTCTTTAGAATTCCTTAACTACTATGTGAGAGTAGGAAAAATCACCTTGAATTATTTATGAACATACAAATGACCCACATAATGTTTTGCTTTCCTACAAGCTGAAGAAATGGCAGCAGGATTGGTCTCTGACTGGGCTGAGGCCACTTGGTCATGTTTTGGGGGCAGTCTGTGCTCGAACAGAGACAAGACTGATCTCTACCCAAATGTGGCTGACATATCCATTGCATTTCCTCTGGCTAAGTATCCAATAGGAAAACTAATAGATCTTGTGGTAGTTCTATTTTTATTTTTTTGTGGAACCTACATATTCCATACACATATTTTTACCAATGGTAGGAAAAGCTCCCTTTTTTCATAGCCTCACTACACTTTTTCTATTTATTCTTTATGCTATGCCCATACTTGCCAGGTTGACATAATACCTCATTGTGGTTTTGATTTGTATTTTCCTGATGATGAGTGATACTATGTATTTTTGGCCATTCATTCATATATTTTTTAGAAATGCCTCTTTAGGCATATGGTCCATTTTCAAGTTGTGTTAGTTGGTGTGATGCTGTTGAATTTTTAGAGTTCTGTATAGATTCTAGATGTTGACATTTATGTTTTTACTTTGCACAGATTTTTTCCCATTCTGTAGGTTATCTTATTGCCTTGATGACTATTGTGTTTGTTGTGCAGAAACTTTTTAATTTGGCATAAACTTGTTTATTTTACCCTTTGTTTTCTGTGCTTTTGGTGGTCTTATTCTAAAAATTATGTCTATTCCATTCTCCTGATAGTTCTATATTTTCTTTTCAAAGTTTTTTTCATTTAGGTTTTTAATGCACTTTGAGTTGAGTTTTGGAACTGGTGAGAAGTAGAGGTAACAGGTTCGTTCTTGTGTGTAGATAGCTAATCTTCCCAGCATCTTTTGCTGGAAAGACTGAGCTTCCTCTATGCATGTTCTGAATACCTTTGTAAAAAAAATCAGCTATGTTTAGGTGTGTGAGTTTATGTCTGAACTCTCTACTTGATTTTAATGATTTTTTTCTGCTTTTCTGCTGTTAACATGCTATTTTGATTAGTGTTGTAGCAGGATACTTTGATGTCAAACTATAGACTGCCTCCTGCTTTGTTCTCTTTGTTACAGATTGCTTTGGAATTTGAGGTTTTTTTTTCAGTTTCATACAAACTTTAGGACTTTTTATACTCTCATGAAGATATGATTAGTATTTTAATGTGGACACACTGAATCAGTACATTGGCTTGTACAATGTGGATATTTTAACAACATCATGATACCTGTAAAGGGTCATTGGTCCTGGCAAGCTTGTCCTTGGTGCCAAGGTAGACCTTGAGACCTTGTCTGCAGTCACTAGTTTATGCTCAGGCACTGTGAGCTTCTGTTCATTTCTGGGTAGATCACAACTGAAATGAGTCTCTAGCTTCTATGCCATGTCTGTAGTAACTAGTAGCACAAAGCTGTGTCATATCCTGAGCACACAGTTCAACACTGGGGATGAAAACACCCATGTTGCTGTGGGCTGACCACTCCCGAGTGGACTTAAGTTCCAAGTCAGCTATGCCCAGTCATAGGTGATTCTAACTAGAAAATTCAAGGCATGGGATCACATTTTTCCCCCAACTGGGGTCATGAGGATCTACCCTTTATGGGGTCACCAGCCTGGTCCTAAATTCCACAGCAAAGTCTTGTGTTTACTACTGACTGTGCCCTAACCCCATTCAGGTTTTTCTTACGTGTTATCTTTCTCTGTCTCCTAAAATTGATAATGCCTATAGAAACAATTGCCATGATAGTGACTGGGACAGGGCTGAATCTACCAAATTTTGAATTTAAGAGAATTTTCTACTTATTTAGATCTTTTACAATTTTTCTAATGTATAAAAGTATTGTGTTTATAAATATTTTTATATTCTTAACACTTTTAAAGGGATTTATTTTTTGATAATTGCTAAAATATGAGTATTACTGTTTTTTGTACTTTGACTTTCTAGCCTGTCACCATCTCACATTCACTTACTAGTTTCTTATCATTGTCTACAAATACGATCACACCACATCTCATAGAAACGGTTTCATCTTTGTCTGTTACTTACGAGTTGCAAATTTGAGGCTGAGCTGGATCACTTAGCAAGACCTTGAGAATGTGTAGTTCAATGCTCCCTGAGTTCAATCCTTAGTACTAAATTTTTTTTCTGCCACTATTTCTATGTTCTTTTGATGTTAAATTTATAATATTATAAGGGAATAAAAAACATGAAAGATGCTTAGGCAAAAAAAAATCAGAGGTGATGTTTTTGAAAGCTAGAATTCTAACAGTGGAATTGAGAAACTCTCCATCCAGTCCTTTTATTGAAGCTAGTTCCTCTGCCTCTTTAAATGTAGGATTTGGACATATAGGATTGAAGAATAAAGTACCATAGAATATTTGTCAGTGCATGTTGAATTATGAAATTAATGGAGAATGGAGATGCTCAAGCTCATCCTGAGCTGTGAAATTCCTCTGCTCCAACTAGGTAAGGTTATCCTTCTCTGAAGGCCTTGAGACTATTTTTTTTTTTTTTTTGAGACAGGGTCTCACTTTGTAGTTCAGGCTGGCCCTGAACTCACTATGTAGCCCAGGTAAACCTCAAACTCAGCAATCCTCCTGTCTCTGCCTCCTGAGTGCTGGAATTACAGGCGTGAGCCACCATGCATGGCATTGTCGTGTGTGTGTGGTACTGATTGCTGGTGGGTGTGAGTCACCACTCCTGGTATTGTTGTATGTATGTGGTTACCGGGGATCAAACCAGGGACCTTGCGCTTGCTAGGCAGGTGCTAGAACCACTGAGCTAAATCTCCAGCCCAGTGTGCTCCTCTTTTAAAAAAAATTCAATCAGGGGCCGGAGGATTAGCTCAGTGGTTCTGGTACCTGCCTTGCAAGTGCAAGGTCCTGAGTTTGATCCCCAGTAACCACATACAATGCTGGGCGTGGAGACTTACGCCCACCAGCAGTCAACCAGCAATCAGCACCACATACCACAGTGCCAGGCATGGTGGCCACGCCTGTAATCCCAGCACTCGGGAGGCAGAGGCAGGAGGATTGCTGAGTTCGAGGCTTGCTGGGCTATGTAGTGAGCTCAGAGCTAGCCTGAACTACAAAGCGAGACCCTGTCTCAAAAAAAAAAAAAAATGCGATCAAACTAGCCAAAAGTCTATATACATTTACCTGCTCGAAGAATCATATTTTAGGTTCCTTAAATTTTTCTGTTGTTTATGTGTTTCCCATCTGAATGACATTTTTGTAATTTTTGTTACTTTCTCCTTTCTACCTACTTTTAGTTTGCTTTGTTCTCTTTTAGAGTCTGAATCAGTGATTTGATTGTATAATTAAGTTCTGGAAAACAATATACCAAAATATACCCACTTCAATAATGAAAAAGTCTCATAGCCTTCAGTTCCAGGTTCCTTCATTTGTATCCTATCACCAATTTCCTCTCCCCATCCTGTTTCACAGCATCCTAAGTTGTGTAGATGTTTCAGTTTGTTCTAAGGATAATGAAAGGTGAAGACCTCTGGTCTGTTAGGACGCAGACTACTGTTACTGCATCAGAAGAGGGCTGACTGATAAATACATGCTATCCATGATTAGGACTGCCTTGGAAATACTTTGATTATGCAGAATTCTAAAAGTGATTCCATAACTTAAAAGGCAAACATTTTTTTCGTGTTTGACAATGTAGATACGTTTCTGGGAGTGATCGACATGAATGTCAATTTAGCTAGATCAAAATGTCACAAAAAGATGGTTTTTACTGTAGATTTTAGTAACATAAAACTATATGCTTCTTCTAAATCCCCAGACCTAAGATCTAAGTTTTTAAAGCAGGAGTGTCACCTGATTTATGTGGTTCACTTTTCTGTCTTTCATGTTGAGGTTTTAGTTCTTAGGAAATGTTATGTTTCTTTCCTGTTTTCTTTGCCCAGGGAGTTTCTGCTATTTTAAATGTTATCTCTTAGTGGCAACTGTAGTTTAGTTTATATCCAGTTACATGGAAAGCTTATATTTATGGGCATTGCTTGACAATTTAGTGGCATCAGACAATCCCGTAATTAGGGCACAGTGCAGCAACCCAGCAAATTCCAGTGTAATATTGCTGGTAGTAGCTACACATTCACTCATTTCTCACATTCACTCATCAGAGCCTGGAAAAAGAAGCACTGGGGCAAAACAACTTGTATTAAAGTGAGCAAGGTGAAAGAATACACTGGTACTAGAAATTTCATGCTGCAGAAGTATCAGAGATCAGGTAAAACACAGCAAGTCTCTATATGAATCAATCTGAGTATCAAAGAAAACAGAAAAACTTAGACTCAACCGTTAAGTGTGAAGTGAAGAAAGTTCCTGTCCATGTAAGCCACACACCCATCACTATAATCATACCACTCTTTGGAATGCCTAGAAAACTCCATGTCAACAATTTGTATGTGCCATTTATTTGGAAATATTAAATGGTAACAATTGGCTTAAAAAACTGTTACCTTGGAGATTTCGAACCAATTTCCCTTTATATTTCCCTACAGGAAACTAGGCTGATGTAGTACTTCAGGATATAATAAACAATATTTCAAAAAATATATAATATTTATGTTATAGAGAGAGATGCTAAAGCCAACCAATTATTTTAAGCTGTGTATAAACTAAATATCAAATTTAATTGGCTATGAAAACAAAATTGCAAAGGTAATCTCTATATGAACATCTGTGGAGCAGATCTAAATATAATGTTGGTACTTCCATACTTAAAGTTTTTAAAATTAAGTATATCGTCAGTTAAGACTTATCTGAGGGTAGGAGTAATCTAACATCAGAAATATCTTCTGAATGGTGCTCTTTAAATATTAATGTGTACAATATTAATGCCAAATGATCTATAAAGTAATCTAGATGAGACAAATTCATGTAATTATCTGATAGTAAAATAAGTGCACCCACCCCAGCCACTGCCTGACCTTTGCCCCAGGCCTTCCCTTGGGGCGTCACCGTTAAGGGCAATGGAAGAACTTGCTTGAGTAGACTGGTGCTGGATCAGGAAGGGGTGCACCGTGGAGTATCCTATGTACAGAGGAAAGAGAATGACCCACTTCTTCCCCTCTGAAAACAGGGGTCTATCTTGATGAATAGTATTCTGGTTCTAGGGCTAGCCTTTTGGCATAAAATTTCTTTCCTAGGGTTTAGATAGATGGCCAGTATATCTGGCTTTGTGCACCAGGAGAAATCTTCAAGTTCTCTTCTTCATGTCATCTGAAATGGAAACATCTCAGCATAGAGTACTCCAGGCTTTTGGCACCGTGGTCCTTAACATGGGGACATGATTCATGCTCTGATGATCTGGTCCTCATGAGGAGGTGAGAAAGGGTTTATTATTCTTTCAGATCAGAGTAATGAACTTGACACTGAGACAAATACCTGCAAATCTAATAATTCTCAGGGTGATGAAGACAAATATTATTTTTATATAGTATGTACTTGTGTCACAGAAGGTAAATCAGTATTGAAATGTTATTGGATGTTTTAGTGCAGAGGAAAAAAATGATGAGACATGTAAAGGTAGAAAAAAGGCAAGCAACTATCTGCCATCTAAACAGTGTCTGTTTGGAGTCTTCAGGGAAACATATACTTTAATAAATTTATTAAAAGTGTAAAGTTAATCATTTATGAAACTAAAAAAATCAATATATAAACAGCAGAATTCTCATGCAAGAACAAATTGAAAATGAAATTATAAAATAAAGTTTCTTTCATGATGGTAATGAAACTAGTATTGGTAAAATCTTACAGAAATTGTATAACTTTGTGCTCAAAATTAAAATATTGAAAAATAAAAGTTGACTGGAAAAAAGAGGAGGATAAAACCTACTCATTGAGGACAGAATCACTGGTATAAAAATCTCAATTTCCCCCAATCCATAAACTTTGGGCAATTCTGCTTCAAATTCCCTGGGAGTTTTTGTGGTGGTGAAAAGCTCATTTCAAAAGTTTAATGAAAGATTAGAGGTTTAAGAAAGTGATGAAATCTTTAAACATGAGACAAAATTTACTGTATCAGAGAAATTCAGAAGTAATATTAGCTCTAAGCTCTAGAAGAGTGTCATATTGCCAAATGGATAAGGATTGATTAATAATAATAACACCCACTAATTGCTTCAGAGAAACGTAACAGATGGATATGTATGTCTGTGTTTATGCATTCATGTGACTCTGGAAGCTGAAAAGTCTCTTGAACTTCAGTCTGTAACCTAGAGACCTTGAGCTTTGGTGGCAGGTCCAGTGTAAGACGAGGAAGTGATGGGTGCCGCAGCCCGCACAGTCAGTGCAAGTCCCTCTTAGTCAATCCCTTTGTGGGGCTTTTGGACTAATCAAGTCAATACATAAAATTAACTGTCACAATTATTCATGGGCATATTTTCCTTACTGTGGGTAATACACTTAGTTCTGGGCACTTTGCATATGTTGTCTAATTGAATTCTCATAGACACGTATGACATAGATATGATGTTTATTTCCATTTTATTAATTGAATAGGTTCAGTGAGACAAGAACCTCAGGATTTACTCTAGTGTGTAGAACAGAAAGCGCAGAAGGTCACCCACACTTGCACAGAATCTTGCAATGTGGTTCAGATAGTATTGGTGGTTTATTGGAGATGAAGGCGCATTTAATCAAATGTTTCTTTTATGTTGAAAAAGGATAGTATTTTCCCTCACAAAATAAATTCCAGCCAAACTAAAGATTGCAAAGTGAGAAGTAAAAATTCAAACACTGAACACCATAATAGGGAAGACTCTAAATCCGATGAAAAAACTGAAAGATCAATCATTTGCCTTCGTGCAAAATAAAATGTTCTGTAGATACTGCAGCTTAAGTGACTGTCAGAAGCTGCTCCCTGACATTTGGCCCCTGGTAAGTTTCCTGTCACCTCAAGGCATTAACTCAGGTAATCCTCGCAGAACCAAGATACATTGTGATATTGCTGAGATTTTTTTTTTTTTTTGGTGGTATGGGGGATCAAACTCAGGCCCTTGTGCGTCCAAGTTTGGTGTGGTACCACCTGAACTAAATCCCCGGCCTGAGATCTTTCATTTTTAACAGAGACATCTACAGTAACACATTTTACTCCTCCAATGCTTTACCTGCATCCCACAAGTTCTTGTTATGTTTTATTTTCATTTCAATCATTGTAAAATATTTTCTGGTACTCTTGGTGATTTCTTCATTGATAATTTGGCTATTGATGCGACTATTTTCTAGATATATGTCAATTTCATTAATTGATTTCAATAACTGATCTGCAGTTTAATTCTTATATGGTCTAAAAGCATAGCTTCTGTTATTTCCATTACTTTAAACTGACTGAGACTTGTTTGGGGCTTAGCACATTATTGTCTGTCTTGAGAATGTTTCTGGTGTCCTTGAGAAGGACGTGTGTGTTCTGTTGATTAATGGAGTGCCCTTGGGATATTTTTCGGATCTCCTTGGCTTGTAGAATTGTTCCGGTCTTGTTTCCATTCTGGTCTTCTGCCAGGTGTTCTTCCACTGCAAATAGGGCATTAAAGTCTCCAGCTAACACCATTGATTTCTCTCTCTCTCCCTTCAGTTCTTAGTTTGGCCGCTTTTTGGCTGGCCCCTTTCAGGGTGCAATGTCTAGCTCATGACTGGGAGGGAGAAGGTTGATGCCAGGCCAGCATGTTCAGCCTCCAGTGTGGGATAGCAGCTTCCGGAGTATTCATGCAGCCTTCTTTTCGTCTGCTCTGCAGTACGGAGCAGGGAGGCAGAAGAGAGGCAAGGATGAGAAACACCAGCAACGTCCACCTCATGAGGTCGTACTGCAGTTTCAAACTGGGAGATGGAGGAAGAGAAAGTTCATTGACCAAAATACCTCGGGGTGGAGCTTTCTGTGAGCTGCAAGTGGGTCTGATGGGGTTGATCATGGCTCAAAGGACAGACCCTCAGCTCTTAGTGAGACTGAGCAGGTTTTCTTGAATAAATGTCTTTCTACTTGCTGTGTAAATTTAGGGCAGTTTCAAAAGAATGTGAATGATTAATGTTTGGTTTTATAACTTTCACAAATTCAATCGTTTTTCCGGGGAAAAGGTCCTGCAAGCCCCTTAACTCTACATCTGTACTGCTGCTCTTTATCTTTTTTTTTTTTTTCTTGTCTTTTTTTGAGACAGGGTCTCCCTTTGTAGTTCAGGCTGGCTCTGAGCTCACTATGTAGCCCAGGCAAGTCTTGAACTCAGCAATCCTCCTGTCTCTGTCTCCCGAGTGCTAGGATTACAGGCGTGAACCACCACGCCCAGCTCTGTGGTATGTGGTATTGATGGCTGGTGGGCATGAGTCTCCATGCCCAGCATTGTTTGTGGTTACTGGGGTCAAACTCAGGACCTTGCACTTGCAAGGCAGGCGCTGGAACCACTAAGCTAAATCTCTGGCCCAATCTTGTATTTTTTTAATATTTTGAAATACAGTGATATTTTTGCTTCCTTCTACTTTTTCCCCCTCATTTTTGTTTTACTTAATTTTTTAAAGTAGATTATTTCAGTGTTACAGTAACATGCAAATTGTGGGAGGTACATTTAATGGGAGAGATTCTTATCCTGGGGTCTTCTGTCATTACTTACGTGGTCCATTAATATAGATAGTTTCACGGTAACACAGTAAAAACATACTCTATAAGGGAAATACAGCCTAAATTGTTTGTGAAGACCAGAAATGATACAAAGTTCAATGGTGCCAAAGTGCACCATGTTCTATTCTACCTTTAACTGAAATCATTTTTTTTTTTTTTTAAGAATAGATGCAAGGCTGGGGTGGTGCATACCTGTGATCCCAGCACTCAGTATGCTGAGGGAGAAGGATCACCATGAGTTCAAAACCAGCTAAACTACATAAGTGAGACCCTGTCTCAAACAAACCAAACAAACAACACCAAAGCCTGGCA
This sequence comes from Thryonomys swinderianus, assembly GCA_004025085.1. Taxonomy (NCBI): domain Eukaryota; kingdom Metazoa; phylum Chordata; class Mammalia; order Rodentia; family Thryonomyidae; genus Thryonomys; species Thryonomys swinderianus. Next base: position 50,669 of record PVIC010005789.1, read on the forward strand.
TGGTTGGTGGTGCAGACCTGTTATCCCAGCACTTAGGAGGCTGAAACAGGAAGGTTGCCCTGAGTCTGAGGCCAGCTTAAACTCCTAGTTCAAGGCCATCCCGAACTACATAGCAAGACCCTGTCTCAAAAAAGCAAAACAACCATGTACAGTAGAGAAAAGGACTGAGAGTTTAGCTCAGTGGTAGAGAATTTGCCTAATATGCTCCAGGTCCTGGATTTAATTTTCAGAACAATGGAGGAGGGTTAGTAAATAACAGGAAACAGGCTTACAATTTATTTACTTCTTATTTGTTAAAGCCTCCTTTGATGTAGCTGCATCCCACCAAAAATTATTCAGAAGACTGATTTCTGTGTAAAGATATCTCTATTGGAATTTCAACCTAAGAAAATGTAAGAGTCTCAACGTGATTGTCGTGTCAGCTTAAGAGTCACAGTGTGGCTGGGAAGCGGCTGTGTCTCTAAGCGCAGCACATCCATTGCTTTAGGCGGTGCCTTCGTTCCACCTCTACATCCCAATCTGGTGCTCTCTTTCTGAGGTTATAAATTTAAATCAGAGTGAATCACCAGGCTTTACTCTAGCTTCTAGTACCCTTACCTACCACCAGTTCGAAGAGCTGAAGAGATGGGGGGGGGGCAGGACCACGCAAAAGTTGTCTGAACTCCAGCCTTGTCCGGACAGGAATACTGAGAGGGAGTTAGTGATTAAATCCATCACCTTTTTTATTTTGTATTTTTTTACTATATTTTCTTTCATACTACTCTAAAAAGTTTTGTGGGAAAAAAAACTGGATAAATCTTTTCTGTTTGCCTTCTATTTTGTGTTATAAAGGAAATTGACTATAGAACATGGGTTTCACTTTGATATGACAATACAGTTTTCCCATTGAAGCAGGTAGTCTGTTTTTAAAAATTCAGTTCAGCTTCTTAAATGGGTTCTATAAACCAAAAGATGTTTTAATATTTCAGTAGTAGCTTCAAAAATTGAATTTTGAAAATCATTAAGTACTTTGACATCATATAAATCCTCACATATATTTCTTATAGTTTATGTAACAGGTGTTAGATGTGTAAAATATAATTGAGGCCAAAATACTAAATTTCATGTGGTGTATGTATAATTGTTTAATCATTAGTACTGATTAAAGTCCTTTTGCCTCTAAAATATAGTTTCTTTGATATTTATTTGAGCTTGAATCTGATAAAAATCTTAAGTACTGCAATACTTTACTCTGATTTTTGTGTAATATTGATACACTAGCGTCCCTGTGCTTCTTCAGATAGCAACCTGAGGACTTTGGGTAGCATCTGGGAATTTTGGTTTGTGTTTGCAGTGTCTTACTCTGTGGTATTGAGTTTTACACTAAAACTGACCTCTGATCCTTACCTACGATAGAGGCTTGCACTAAGGAATCATTCTCAATCCAGACAGTGTGCAACTTTGAAATTGTAGTAATGAACCCATTATGTTCAATTCATTTAGCCTTGTTTCCTGTATTCCTGATATATTCAAATTTAGGTAGAAATAATTTGCATAATAGAATTAACCCACTGGGCACAGGACTTGTCCCATATCATGAGTTAAACAATGAGCAGGGTTATTAAGCCTCCAGAAAGATAATTCACAATTTGTAACTCCCTAGTTCAAATTTATAGGTATTTCCTGTTAGTTTTGGTATTCCATATAATGGCAGCCAGCATGCCCGTTGGGTGTAGAAACCTAACCAAGAGTGAAAGTGTGAGTTGAGAACCTTTTATCTGAGAAGAAAGATATAAACAGTATGCTAAATGACAGGCTAATGAGAAGAACTAAAAAAGAACCAGCAGCCCTTCAATCAGCTGATGAAGAAGAGAAAGAAGCAACCTTAGATGGTGGGATTGGAAGGGTTTCCCTTTAGTTCAGTGGGTCACTTTTTTGTTTTACTTAAACAGTGTCTGGTGAGCATAGGGAAACCTGGCTAAATTTAATAGCTATACAACACAGATTAAAGTACGTGGATTTCAATTTGGGGATTCATGTTTTTAAAGAAATATTAAAATTATATACAAATAGCCTGGTAAAATCACACAACGTGAAAGTCGTTGAGGATATTTGCTGGTCTACTTTCAGTAGATCCTGATGATACTAAATTATTTATAAACAATCTTATTTCTTTAATAGGATGCATTGTATTTTATATTAAATTAACTTTTTGTTTATTTTCCACCATTAAAATGCTACTTAGAATATACTGGGTTGTAGCCTACCTGTTTTATTAGGCAGTATTAAGTAATATACAAAGAAGAATAGAAGTGTGGATTATAAAAAATTAGCTTCAGGAACCATAGATTTTAAAGGAGAGCAAAACAATAGAGTCAGGAAAAATTTAAATGAAATATTTAACAGAACATGCCCCTAGTATAAATAACTGACAAAAGAATTTTGTAAATTAACCCCACTGCCAGAATGGGCCAATGAGAGCATAATTAAATATTAAATTGAACTTCAGAAAGAAATGGTCTTTGTTTGGCAATGATGCTTGTTTCTCAGCAGTTTACCCTTGATTTAGAATGTTCGGATTTTAACTATTCTGTGGCATATTAAAAACTGTAAGTAGTGATACTTATTACCACTACAACTCACCCAAGTTATTCTTTTTCAAAAGACACATTCACGAAAGCATATGAAAAAGGACTATTCTTTTATTTGTTAAAGGCAGGATAGTTAGTGTTCAAATAGTACTAGATGGTAATTTCACAGTCACTATCCTTTCTAGTTCCAATCAAGAAAGACTTCCAATCCAAAGTTCATAAAAATTCATGTAGTTTTTGTAAATGGTCTTGGGAGGGTATCCTCTTCTTTTATGGTAGTATTTTTTTATTTGGTTGATCAGTTTTGTTTTTGTTTTGCAGTCTGAGATAGTAACTTTCCCAGTCTACTATAGTTGCTAACCCTCCTTACTGAAGCTACTATCTCTGTCTTCAGCTCCAGATAGATGTTCTTCCACTTCTGAGACTTCTGTTTCCGCTTTTCTTCTAGGACATATTCTCATTCTCTGCCCTCTGAGTATCACCATTTGCGTAGTAAGCTGCACTTGAATTCCTCATCCTATAAAACCAAATTTCTCACTAGTAGCCCCAGAGAATGTGGTACCTACCAATGAAACCATCATATCCTACTCCCTGGGGGTTCAAAATATCTGAGAGACAACAAAATAGTTGGCTTATGCATCTGTTTTCTTTTCTTCTCATAGCTTTCAGGCCAAACTGGGGTCATTAGTTATAGGGAGAGGACAAGGGGACATTACCAGAGACCCTTGCAGTGGTTCTGCCCTCCTGCAAACCAGTACAACATCCACAAGATAGGAAAGTGGGAATTAAAAGATAAACACAGTGACTTGAGAGAAACTAAGTCTTAGAATGATCTGAGCCTCTCTGGGCCCCAAAGAGAAAAAAGTCCCAGGATTCCAATGTTTATTCACTACGAGTGTGGGAAGGAAGAAAAGTAGGAAGGGTTTGGAACACCTGCTGATGAAGTGTATCAACCAGGCAGGACTGCAGAATGAGGGCACAAGCATATCTTTGCTGAAGAGAATAAACAGTTAATTCAGAAGGGGAGAATTTAGTTGGAGTCAGTTGACCGTCCTTGGGAGTGTGCTCAACTTGTTACTTCATGGATTAGGACTTGAGTATCAGTAGCAGCCTTTAGCAAAAGAACAGTAATAATGTAACTCTGCTGTATGACTTGCTGATTTGAATCACAGAGCTTTGATCAGACTCCTGAAGTAATGTACAATAATATTGAGCTCATCCTCCACAAAGCCATCTCTCCTAAAACACTGCTTTCACAAGGCTTGTCATCTTGGTAAAACACTAGCACTTCTTTGCTTCCGGAGTAAAATGGTCACAACCTCAGAATCAAGGTTTCACATAGACTTCACCAAAATCTTCCATTGTACTCTCACCTGTGATATTTCTTGACAGAATAACCCCTTTTCAGCCAAGCCAGTCTGTTGATGAGCCAGCTAGAGCTCCACTTTCTGATTTTCAGCCTTCTTTTTATATTTCTCACATTTAGAATTATTTCCCTGGAACCCACCAGATCCATTTTAGACTTTAGACTTTTAGTGAACCCATTTTAGACTTCATTTCTATTTCCTTTAAAGACTTTTCCCATCAAATAGTATTTCATGGGTGTCTACAGTGGATCCTCCCTCTTTATGTGATGGACGTTGTTCTCCTTGAGGGGAGCTGAAGGAAGTGTCTTCATCCCCTGTGGCTATGTCCTGTTCTGTGGCAGAGGGGACAGAACACCAGGCTGCGAGGCATACTTTCATGCCGTGTGCTCTCAGAACTTAAGGATAATCTTGCATTGTTTTATTTTCTTCTTCTCTCACCAGATGTGTAGATAAAAATAGCTTCCTGGTGCATTTTTGTGGAAGAACAAACTATGCCTTAAATAAGGTCTTTCCCTCTTTAGGACTCCTCTTTTGTGAAAGATGGAATAGAAACAGTACATCACTGAGGAAATTCTGTAATTGTGGTCCCTGCACGTATATTTCCTTTGGGCCCACATTGTCAGCTGACATTCTGTGCTCTAGACCTGTCATATGACCTTTTAATGGAGACTAATATAACAGCAGATGTGTGTTGGTTAATTTCCAGCATCTTAAGCAATAATTATACATCTTATATGGGGGAATTATTTTCCATTCTCCCTTCCTTTTTACATTTAAGAAATTTTCTTTGTCCTTGAGAGAAAGGCAATTGGGAACATTGCTAATGCACAACATCTGTCTTAGAATAATTTCCAGGCACATTAAGTATGCTTCAGTATACCTCTTGAGGACAGTTTTGGGAAAGAAAATATTAGTCTCTTTTCTAAGTGATGGTCGTCTCTCCAGTGACACCCAATGTACCAAAGTTGCCCTCCCCACCTCTTTACCCACTGAGAGGCATGTAGAAGAATTAGTATTTCTTATTGAAGAGACTCATAGTCACAGCAAATTCAGTCACCAAACTAAAAGTCCAGTCTCAGTCACAATGAACTTAAATACATGTAAACTCAGAGAATGTTGCTACATAGACAAGACAGTTTGCACTGGAACCAAATGTCACTTCGGGAACACACAGCACTGGGACTGGCATTGGACTGGGTATAGCCCACAGATGCCTGTGTGTGCTCCCTGGTGAATCTCTGCCAGTCAGCATTACCAGTATTGTGCCATAAATTCAAGGATTACAACAAAAGTAAGAATCAATACACAGTTGTATGGGTGAGGTAAGACATAGTATTTTTCTTATACTATGACAGAAAGTGAGTACATGAAATGAGTGCTGCTATAACTTCAGGGCTTCCGGTTTCATTTGAGTCCTCTAAATTAACTGACATCCATGTCAACTCCATCAGACCGTTTTCTCAACACTTGCTTAAGTTTACTTGTACTCTTCTCTCCTAGCATGACCCTACCTTTTGACTCCTTAGAGATAATAGAAGCCAGTGTGCAGTAACTTCCTTAAATCTCACCTTTCCATCCACTCTAGGCTAACATCTCTTTCTCCTGCTTAAATGAGGGTGGTGACCAAAACCAAGTCTGCTGTGTAACTCTGAAGTGTATTTACCAACTCAACCATCTCTCTGGAGTGGAGACTGAATGCTGCTGCCTGTGAGAAAAACTCCAGATGCTTCTGTAGAGTGATTGCTCAGGCTCTGCCTTGGGGCACTGAAGTCAAAATTTCAGAGACAATGAAGCTTGGTGTCAGTATCTTTTTTAAGCTTCCCTGGTGATGGTCTGAGGAGCCAGGCCAAAAACTC
>PVIC010005790.1:0-28731 GCA_004025085.1 Thryonomys swinderianus
CACTGGTATGGATCCCCCTCAAAATACTCTCACTTCAAACATATTCATCTCATCATTGTTGCTACTTTCTGAAGCAGTTTTGAAAAACGTTTCATGCCTTCAGTTGCACTGTTGTGGCTGCCTCAATGTTCTGAGTCGGTTCAACGTTGACCTTTCATGGTCATTTTGACTTTGAGGAAGAGCCGGAAGTCACTGGGGGCCAGGTCCAATGAATAACTTGGGTAAGGACATATCCTGATGGTTTTACAAGCCTGCCTTTCCATTAGATGGCACTCAGCAGCAATATGCACTGTTTTGTTTTGTTCTGATCACACCTCATAAAGACACCCATGAAACAGGACTTCCAGAACTGCTTCAGGAAGTGGCAAGAATGATAGGGTAGGCATTTTGTGGCAAGAATATGTTCAGGGAGATTAAAGGCATTATGGCTTTACTGTAATACAATTTAAACATTAATTTAACCATTAAGCATATTTGGGGGTTCACTGGAAATCAAACTCAGGACCTTGCATTGTGAGGTGGGCACAAAGCCGCTGAGCTAAATCCCCAGCCCCTCTTAATTGTGTATTTTGATCACTTCTTGTATCACTTCTTCCGACTTTTCATCTTGAACACCCTACTGAATTCACATTCTGCAATATCCTTTGTCCAAATATTCCCCATATTAGTCTTGGTTCTTATGGGGCAAGTGTCAGACAAAATTCTAATTAAGGTAAGAAAGGAGATAATGCTTTTTAAATTTTTGTTTTTTTAAATTTTTGTGACTATGTAGTTCAGGCTGGCCTTGAACTCCCTCTGCAGCCCAGGCTGGCTTCCACTTTCTAGTGATCCTCCTGCCTCAGCCTCTCAAGTGCTGGGATGATAAGTGGGCACTGCTATGCATTGCAGGACACAATGCTTTTGAGGGGAATTAATGTCAATGTGTTTTTTATGGTAGTATTTGTTTTTTTTTTTGAGACAGGGTCTCACTTTGTAGTTCAGGCTGGCCCTGAGCTCACTATGTAGCCCAGGCAAGCCGCCGCGAACTCAACAATCCTCCTGTCTCTGCCTCCCGAGTGCTGGGATTACAGGCGTGAGCCACCACGCCCGGCACTGTGGTACGTGGTATTGATTGCTGGTGGGCGTGAGTCACCACATCCAGCATTGTATGTGGTTTCCGGGGATCGAACTCAGGACCTTGCGCTTGCAAGGCAGGCACCAGAACCACTGAACCAACCCTCCGGCCTATGGTAGTATTTTTAAAAATATAAGTAATCAACATATTTTCTGCTTACACCTCATAGTAACTGTAAACATGAATAAAGAGGTAAAGAAATGTGTGGCCAGGCGAAGTGGTGCAAACCTGTAATGCCAGCTACGCCTGAGGCTGATGCAGCTGATCCACATGACTGGACAGGCTGCGTGGACCTAGTACCAGGTACATGTGAACCCACATGTGGCTGCCATCCATATGCCCCTTGAACAATGGCATAGCAGAATTCATGCCACTAGGTGTGATCTTTCAAATTTGCCACCCTTCACCATACCTGAATGTTAATAACCTATTTAAATAGAAAATTAGAGTAACATATAGAGAAAACCATTTGTATTTCAGTGTACTCCACTCTTCACTATGCTAAAATGTAGTAAACTGTTACAATATAATTTTCTTCTTGGCCAGTAATACTGTCCAAAAAATATGCCACCTGGGGCATACTGCCCTCCAACTGAGTTGTCCTCTTTTCTCCTACAGCAATTAGGCTCCTAGTGTGTACTAAAATCCCCAGATCCTACCCTCCCTCCAGCATTCATAATTCTCCACTGGGCAAGGGCGTCTTCCCTGCAGCCTCCATCTGCCTAGGAAAACTGGCCTGTCTGAACCATATGACCCCTCCTCATAGTACAGGAACATTCTGATTGGCTGACCCTGGGTCACATGCCCATCTCCTTCAGCTATAAGAGTGGGGTGGTGGGAATGGCAGGCCCTAGTCGAATCACAGCATTGAAGGAGTTCAGCTCAAAGACATGAAGAACAACTGCTCCAGTTCAGTGCAATGTGGCCCACGTATGGGTGAAGTTTCCTGTGCACATTTGTAAAACCCTTTGCCCCATCACATTCAGGCTGCAGATGGGTCTCCAAGCATGGGCACCCTGCATCTGGGTGGGGACCCTTCCCTTCCTTCTGTGCCCCAGACACACTCCCCTCACTTTTCTGCCTGCTTTTCTTTGGATGAGGGTCTCAACCAGCAGTTAATGAAGGTCCTGGGACAGGTTGCACCATTCGTTCTCCCTCCAGGATACATCTCACAGTGAGCTCTCCTCCCTATGGAGTGGAGGACCCTCTCCGATCCTTGCCTAAGCCCTCTGAGGGCTGTGCTGTTCATCTGGAAAATGGAAGAGCCACTGAAGCCAGGCACTAATTCCAGGTGCCATTTTGTCTTTCAGCCCAGCAGGCTGAGTGGCAGCAAGTGCAAAACCCTAGCTCGATGTGGACGGTCACTGGCCACCAAGAGGACAGAGAGCAGGATGTCAGGCTCCGTTCATCTACTGTAGCTGAAGGGACATGTGCACCGATTTGCTTGACATCTCTGGGTTCTATCTGGGAGACACTGGGATTAAGTTCCATACTACCTTAAAAGTACACACATTTAATGCCGGACGTGGTGGCTCACGCCTGTAATCCCAGCACTCGGGAGGCAGAGACAGGAGGATTACTGAGTTCACGGCGGCTTGCCTGGGCACCATAGTGAGCTCAGGGCCAGCCTGAACTACAAAGCGAGACCCTGCCTCAAAAAGCAAAAAAAAAAAAAAAAAAAAAAAAAACCATTTATTTTAATTAACACAGAACAGTTACACATACTCATGGGGTCCAGTGTGACACTTAAATACATGTACACTTTAAGGATCGGATTGGGTAACTGACACATCAGTCACCTCAAAACATTCATCCTTTCAAAATCCTTTCTAGTAACTATTTTCAAATATAAACAATTCATTGTTGCCAACTTTATCCTCCTGACTGTGACAGAACATAGGAAGCTATTCCTCCTACCAGCTGCTACCTTGCATCCTCACCCTCTTCTCTTCATACTTTCTCCTGGTGACTTTTTCCCACAAAGCGCTTGGGCCATAAAACAGTTTTCTTTCTCAAAGAACTTGATGCTTCTGATGGCTGTTCACAGCAAGCTCCAGGGTGCTGGGAGTCCAGGGCAGGTAGATATGACACCTGGAACACTGCCATAGGCCCCCATGATGCTATGGAGTGGACCAGTGGTCACAGCAGTTCTGTCCCTGCTGCAGAGCCCAGGGGCCTGTGCCTAAGAAGTCCAAGTCTGCCTCAGAGAACGGCCACGTGAGCATCCTTAGCATGTAGAAGTGATGGTGCCATGTTCCCAAATCTCCTTCGTTTCCTTCTTCCAGGGAAGTGCCCCAGCCCCTCCCCAACAGGCTGCCAACCAGGTGTGCTAATGGAGCGTGTCTCTGATGAGTATCAGTCAAGGTCATTGTCTTCTGGCTAGCTCTTCTGCTCACATTTGAGGAAGTGGAAGAAGTCCATCGAAGGAAGGGGAAGCTGGTCCTCATGCTGTGGTCAGCTCCTGGCAGGTGCTAAGACCCCCGACCTGTAACCCTCCATTTGTTTGGCCATTTGACAGTAAAGTCATGACTATGCGCAAGAGTTCTTTGTAAAAATGTTTTTCTGCTTTCTCTTGCTTTCTCTTTTTGGTGCTAGGGTTCAGAAGGAAGCAGAGGAGAGGGGCAGAGCTTTCTAGAATCTCAGCTGAATCTCCCTTCCCCACGGAGGACATTTGCTTCCCGAATGAAGCCGTTTCTTGGCACATTGGTCTATTTTTGCAGTGGAGCCGGCTGCCCCATGCCAAGGTTTCTTACCGCAAATAGAACTTCTGGAAGGGCCCACTGGTTTCCTCTGGGCTTTCAGACACCTCTTCACATTTCACTTGGCTTCCCTTCCCCATCCCCAAAAGGAAATATTTGGAGTCTCTTCTGTTTCACTGTTGTTTCCGGCACCTTCGGAGGCTCTCTGGGGATCCCTTCCAGGCGGCTGGACCTCAACTTCCCCTTTGGCTCTGGCCCCTGGTTACCCCCTAACACCCCAGGGAGCTGAGCGTAGGGCCCAGGGGAGCCAGGGAACCAGTCTAGATCCTAAGTGAGACAGCAAAACAACACCAGAACCCTTCAGTGTCCCTCTCCCCCATATGCCTCCTCAGTTTCCCTCCCAGCCCTGTCTGACATCCAAGTCATGACTGGAGAATCACTAAATGACACGGGGAAGGTGATGTACAAATGAGACACCTAGATGGGATGCCTGGAGCCTGAATGTTCCAGAAACAATCCCTCAGAATTGGATTAAAACAGGTGGAGGAAAAGTAAAAGATCATTTAACTAGTTTACTAGGGAATGCCAACCGGGCAAAAGTCACATGTAGTCGGGACTGGCTTTGAAATAGAGCCCAAAGACAGGAAATGCAGGGGGAAACCATTTCTGGAGGCACTGAGAGCTGTGGAAGATTCCAGAACAACAAACCCAATCATTTGCAAGGCTCCCACGTGACTTAAGTGACAGCTCTCCTCAAACGCTGAGGCTGTTGGGAGCTGAAGCTCTGGCATACAGACAGGACTCACATTTCAGTTCTGCCATGTGAGCTGAGTGACCTTAGGATGTTTCTAAACTGCTCTAAGCTTTTTCCTTGCCCTCCTCAGGGTACAGAATGGGTAATAATGTGCGCAGCTCCTATGAAACTTCACAACACAAAAGACAAGTGTTTGCAAGAGCACACCCTTAACATGGTAGTGACGATTTTACAGGCCACACGATTGCCACGCGATCCAAACTTGAGACATGATCAATTGTAGAAAGCACAGACTTACTGCGAATAAGAAACGGAAACGACATTTCCTTTGGATGGTCTCCCAGCCCTCGCAGACTCGGTCATAACTGAGAGCAGTACATTTCCTTACATCAGTACCTCACCCCCCAGAGGCCATGTTCCCAGACTCTTGGGCCCCGGCCCTGTAGTTTTTGACTCCACAGCTCTGGAGCCGGGCCCAAGTCCACAGGTGAGCTGACGGTGCCAGAGGGGGTCGTGTTTAGAGAATGAAGAACTTTGAGATGAGATCACATACCCAGTCTGCCTCTCCCTGCAAGGGGAGGGCTCAGTCTGGTCTTTCACTGCCTTCTGTGATTTTCATCAGACATGTTTATGGGGAATAGTGCGACAGTTTGATACCTGCACACAATGTAAGCAGTTGTCAGAGTAGAAGAATTTCTGGCCCTGCTGTCTTTGTGTAGCTTGGCAACTGTCTTCTAGTTCTTTACACAATATAGAATAAACCCATGTGAACTGCAGTGGTCTTGCTGTGCTGGAGAATGCCAGGATGTCCCTGTTGTCATTGAATTGATTAGATGCTTATGAGATCGGCATTTTAGAGACTGTAACTCAGGATTTGTAGTCCTCTGGCAGGTGCCTAAATTAGAATGCAATATACATCAAGAACCTTGAAAATGTTTCTGCTCCCTGGTACTGTAATCACCCTTCCAAGAAGCCCTTAAGAGCCAGTGCAGCTTCACGGTCACTCATGGCATTGAGAAGGGCAGGAGGGCAGCAGGACGCAATCACGATTAGATGCCTGGGCCTGTAGTTAGGCTGGGGCTGGAATTCCAGCTTTGCCACAGACCTCGGTCTCTGTGCTACTGACTGAACCTGCCTGAGCTTCAGTTTTATCTTCAAATGGGAGTGATTGTATCTGTGCTTCAAAAACTGCAAACAGAAGCTTGCTTGGGCAAAGCTCAGAGGTGGAGCATTTGCCTAGCATGGGAGTCCCTGGGTTTGATCTCTAGCACTGCAAAGAAGAGCAGGATGGAAGCGCTTAGTACAGACTGCACGTTTTCTGTTAGTGTCATGGGAAGAACAGCGAATGGGAACATTTACTTTTGGAAAGCAGAGGTTACATCCCATAAGTAGAGGTTACCTCGGTGCTTCGCAGTGAAAGGGATGCTGGATCTGAGAAAAGGGGATGGGAAAGGGTAACTGCCTACCCTCCGTGAGGGGCAGTGGGCTGCGGGGGGAGACTGAGGCTCCACGGGGCAGAGTCCCCTGGGCCGTGAACTGGGCAAATGCAGAGTCCTGAGTTTCAGGGCTGGCCAGAGCTGCCTCTAATACATGGTTTCCTCAGACTGTTATTAGCGGAAACTCGGGATGCTACCGGCCGAGCCCACATGGAGTGAGCGAATGGAAACGGGAGACAATGCGGCCTCTGAGGCTGTGTGAGGCGCACCTACTGTCCCGTCCAACCAGGGCCCGAGGACTGGCTGACTCACATTCAGGCAGATAAAATCTCCCTAATGATGGAGAACCGGAGAGGCTTGTAAAGACAGCAGGAACACCTACCAGACTCCTTTCTCCCATTTAGACCCAGACTCCCAAAGCAGGGCAATACCTCAGCCTTGAGTCGCCATTACTGATAAGGTAATTGTGAGCAGCAGGCTCTGAGATACTGTGCAGTTTGACCTCACGCAACAAGAAAGGACAACCTGTCTGGCAGGAGCCCTTCCCGAGCGAAAAGAACCACTGAAAAGCCACAGGTGGCTGTGCAAACAGGACCATGGTGCAGCTCAGTGAAGAGACTCCCCAGGCCCGCACAGCTCCCCAAAACAAGCCAGAGCCCTATGTGTCTTAGTGTCACTGGGAGCCTGGCTTCAGAAGGCTGTTAGTGACAGAAACTCCATCATGCAGCTTTGGAGGACTTGAAGGGGCTGTGGGGTGGGAGACCCCTGCCCGCTCTCCTCTCCTGCAGGAGGAGGCAGTGTCTAAGGGCTGGGAACTGGCTCTCGGGCTGGGTGAACCCTGACAAGATCCTTCCACAGAAAGGCAGCCCGGGCCTGGTGAGGTGCTGCAGGGCCCCCACCTTCGCCTTGAGGCTCTGCCCAAGTCCGAGCTTGCATGGCAGGAAGGGCACTGTGGTTTCAAGCTTCCTGCTCTTGTCTTTCCCTATGTTCTCTGCTGAGCATGAGGCTCCATGCTTCTGATCAAACACAGACCCTACCACATGATAAAGGGCTCTTTTGGTTACTCTCTTTTTTGACAAGAAGGTCTGAGCCAAGCGTGGTAGTGCGTACGTGGAATCCCAGATGCTCAGAAGGCCAAGCAGCAGAGGCAATATGAGGCCTGCCAGAGCCACATAGGGACCCTGGCCTACATGACAACTGAAAGGCTAGGGGTACACCTCAGTGGTAGAGCCCACCTGGGTGCAAGCCCAGTACCAACACACACACACACACGTATACACATACACACGTGTACACACACACACACACATCAGAAATATGTCCAGTTTAAAAGGCCCTCGGGTTCATGACTGTAAAACCAGCATTTGGAAAGGTTGAGACAAGAAGATCAAAAGTCTGAGTCCGGCTTGGACAACCTAGTAAGACCCTGTCTCAAAAAGTAAATAAAACAGACTGGAGGTATAGGCCCTGGGTTTTATTCCCAATACTACAATAGACAGAGACAGACAATTCTGCCAGCTGGTGAAGCTGTATCATTTTTACCAGGCTCAGGCAGCATCAGGAGCTTTCTCAAGTTCAAGGTCATGGCATGACCAGAAAAACAAAGAAGCAGATGAGTGGCACCAGAGGACTCAGAGGAGAGAGTGGCTCCCAACAAGCAGAAACACGAACCACGTTCAGTATTCTATCTAACCCCTGGACAAATGCACAGATTTACTCCATGAATCATTGGCAATAAAAATAGTTCTCTGTATGGCCAAAGATTTAGCTCAGTGGTTCCAGTGTTTGCCTAGCAAGCACAAGGTCCCTGGTTCGATCCTTCATAACCATATACCACAATGCCGGGTGTGGTGGCTCATGCCTGTCATCCCAGCACTCAGGAGGATTGCTGGGTTTGAGGCTTGCCTGGGTTACATAGTGAGCTCAGGGCCAGCCTGAACTACAAAGCAAGACCCTATCTTAAAAAAAAGATCTCAGGTGAAGTAATGTAAGTCATGAGATTAAAAAAAGCTAGCCAGGTTCGATCTCCGGTACTAATACCAACAAAACAAAACAAAGCAAAACAAAACAAAGCAAAACAAAACAAAAAAGCGAGAAGAACTGGACTATTTTTAATATTCTGTGGTCTCCTGGGTCAGGAAAGGGTAGCTTGGCGGGGCTGCAGCAGCCACTAAGTGCTTTATTTTCCTCTTCAAGGTCAAGGTGAACGCTGCAAACTGTCCACATGGGAACCGCAGGTACAGGATGACAAGGCTCCCCTGCTGCCCTCCAGAGACAACAACACATATTTAAAACGCACACTTGAAACCTGCAGTTATTGGGGAAACATTTGTGTGTGAGTGTGTGTGTGTGTCTATGTGTGTTACTGGGGATTAAAGCCAAGACCTTCAAATTGAGCTGCATCCCCACCATTTCATTTGCCCGCTTAGGAACCGAACTCGTGATCTTCTAGCTTTGGGGGTCGGAGTGCCAAGATTACAGGTGTGCGTCATTGACACCAGCCACAGACATCGGACCGAAGCACGGGAGCCGTTTAACAGGAGCCTCCAAAGCTGGGACTAGAATGGCTGCACACTCTCACAGAATGAAGGAATGTCAACTCCAGACTCAGACAACATACACAAAAGGCCATGCATATCAACCACAGAGTCACACCTCAAGGCTGACTGGGAAGAATGGCGATTGTTCAGGGTTTCTTAGGACAAAGAAAGGAAAACTCGATCAGATTTTCTCAAAGCTAAAAAGAATTTCTTCCCAGTAATGGTACTGGTAAGAAAATAAACAGGCTGTAACCTGGACTAAATATTTGCAAAATAAGTATAGAGACGTGACTCAGAGTAAGACGGCCAAGAGATACTGTGCCCCTGAGGCGATGACACCGAAGACTCAACACTGGCAGCACCAGGGAGGGACTGGAGTGCTCGCAGGCTGCTGGGGACAAGACACAGGACAACAAGCACTCTGGGAAAAGATCTGACAGGCTTTTTCACAAAATGGACCCTCTGCCGGGCGTGGTGGCTCACGCCTGTAATCCCAGCACTCGGGAGGCAGAGACAGGCGGATTGCTGAGTTCGAGGCTTGCCTGGGCTACATAGTGAGCTCAGAGCCAGCCTGAACTACAAAGCGAGACCCTGTCTCAAAAAACAAAACAAAAACAAAAACAAAAAAACAAAACGGACCCTCCTTGGTAGGTACCTATTCCTTAGTATCTAAGGCCCCAAATTAAAGATTTTGTCAAAATTAAGGCTTATACAAGAATATTCATAGCAATTTTATTCATAATAGCCCCAATCTGGAAAGAGCTCAGATGTTTGTCTTTTGGAGGATGGATAAACAGTGGGATATGCACAGTCAAAAATCAAGAGGCTGGATGTGGTGGCTCACGCCTGTAATCCCAGCACTCGGGAGGCAGAGGCAGGAGGATTGCTGAGTTCCAGGCTTGCCTGGGCTACATAGTGAGCTCAGGGCCAGCCTGACCTACAAAGCGAGACCCTGTCTAAAAAAAAAAAAAAAAAAAAATCAGAAGGCTGGGTGCAGTGGCACACACCCAGAACCCTAGCTACTCCAGAGGCTGAGGCAGGATCCGAAGCTTGAGGGAGGCTAGGCTACTTGTGGGAACTTGTCTCAAAAAAAAAAAAAAAAAATTAATTGCAAGGGGTGGGGATGGAGCTCAGTGGAAGAGTGCTTGCCACACATATGCGAGGTCCTAGGTTCAGGAACACACACACACACACGGACTACTGATGCATGTACAACTTGTTTGACTTTCAAAAGTGTGCTGGAGTGCTTTCCCTGGACAGGAGGGGGGTGTCAAACCCAGGGCCTCGAGGCTCCTGGATAAGTGCTCTGCCACAGAGCCACATCCCAGCCTCCGATTGTAACATCCTGAGAACTGACTTTCTGAACTTTTTTCATAAAATTCTAGAAAGTCTGTGAGGAAAAACTTCAGAGCTCTGTTTGCCTCTGGGGATGGGGGTAGAAGTGGGACAGGCTCCACTGGGAAGATGTGGAGAAGACTCTTCTGAGGGGCTAGTGACCATGTGTATCCTGACTGCTGGGGTTTCCGTATTGGGAACCTAGCGAGTGATAAGTCTAAAAGTGAGTATTTCATTATAAAATTTACCCCTACAGGCCCTCAGACATTAAACTCTGGCTGGTAGCAAGCATGAAGTGTTTGCGGGGGGGAATCCACTGAGGCTTGTGATTTAGAAATGCGTCAGAACACGACCTGATGGGTGGATGGACGAGGGTGGCTGAACAGGTTCCTAACAAAGTAAGCGAGACAAGATGGTGACTGTACACTGCAGGGTGAGTAGAGCGGCGCCCACTGAGTGCTGCTCTTCAGTCGTCTTGATGTTTTCAGAATAAAGTGTCGAGGGGCAACTGGAGAGATGCAGATGCAAAGCTATGGAAATGACAGAGCCACAGTTTAATCTCAACTTCAGGTCCTAAATCCAAGACCAGGGTGGGTCCCCATCTCATAACTGCTACAAGACTGCAAGCCAAGCCCCATGCACAACCCTGGGCTTCAGCATCTGAAAGCCAAAGGTGCCTCTTCTGAGTTTTATGCTCACAAGAAATGTTAAGAAACCCTGGCATGAATCAGGTCTGGGGGCACATACTTATAACCCTAGCTACTCAGGAGGGTGAGGCAGGAGGATTACAAGTTTGAGGCCAGCCTGGGTAGTTCAGTGAAACCATGTTTCAAAATGTAAAAGCCTCATGTGAGTATACAGAGGAGGAAGGGGCTGACCCATTTCACTTGTTTTGAGTTATCTGATGTGGCGGGACAACAGGTTGGTCAAACGTGCCAGTGCACCGAGTACTTAAATCTAAACCAGATTACAGTGACAAAGACTACTGTCCACTCCAGCTGACAGAATACATACAATAAAGACTTCAAGTCAAAAGTATAATCTTCACATTTCACTGGACACTTCAGCACACAGTATACAGCACATGCGCTCATTCCATCTGCACAACTATCCTGTGTGGTGGGTTGGCTCTCTTACAGATTTCAGGAAGGAGGAAGCTGAGATTCAGAGAGGGAAGTAATACGTCCCAATTCCATGAGGCTCTGGAGCACGTGACATTCTTTTCCCGCCAGCTCCTGCTGGAGCCAGCAGCAAGAAGGCAGCCCATGTGTCAGCTAAACTCTCAAGCAGCAGTGTGCACTGGCTTTGGGGTACAGTGCAGACCCTCCTCACCTCAGGCAGAAGGACCCCTCTCCTCCTGAGCAAGACTACAAAGCCCAGGGACCCAGCACTTGCCACACAAAGTGTGTTCCCTTGGGTACCAACCCATAGTCTTGAGTCAGTTTCCCTTCTTTTTCGTTTTTTAAAAAATATAACGAGAAAAATAATACATAATAGGAAATAGGGAGATCTTTCTCAAACAGGAAGGAGAAGATAAAGGGAATTAAAACTCCTCACAAACAATGTAAACATTAAGCACTGCAAACTTGTGTTAATGAAAAAGAAAATTCCATATCTAGTCCAAGAAAAGAAAGAGGCTGGGGATTTAGCTCAGTGGTTCTGGCATCTGCCTTGCAAACGCAAGGTCTTCAGTCCAATCCCCAGTACCACATACCACAGTGCTGGGTGTGGTGACTCACACTCACCAGCAATTAGTACCACACACTACAGTGCTGGGTGTGGTGGCTCACGCCTGTAATCCCAGCACTTGGGAGGCAGAGGCAGGAGGATTGCTCTGAGTTCCAGGCTTGCGTGGGCTACATAGTGAGCTCAGGGCCAGCCTGAACTACAAAGTGAGACCCTGCCTCAAAAAAAAAAGGGGGGAAAAAAGTCCACAAACACCAGGCTCAGCCACTTACCAGCTTTTTTTAAAGTTTTTTTGAGACGGGGTCTTGCTTTGTAGTTCAGCCTGGTCCTGAGCTTACTATGTAGCCAAGGCAAACCTTGAACTCACAGCAATCCTCCTGCTTCTGCCTCCCGAGTTCTGGGATTGCAGGTGTAAGCCCAGCACTGTGGTGGGTGGTACTGATTGCTGGTAGGCGTGAGCCCTCATGCCTGTCAGTGTGGTTTGTGGTGGGAGATTAAACTTGGGACCTTGTGTTTACAAGACTGATGCTGGAACCTCTGAGTTAAATCCCCAACCCTACCAGCTCTCTTTAGAGGTGAGAAATATCTATGTAGGGTGCAAAAATGTCATTCACTTATTAGAGAGAGAAAGAACCAGATTCTATGAAAACTTTTTTAATTTTACCTTTTGGAAATACATGTTCATCTTTACTTCCACAATACAAAATGTTAAATATCTAACAATGACCTTTCCAAAGCAGATCTGCTGAAGGAGATCCATTACTTTTTTTTTTTTTTTAGCTGTTGCAGTGTTATAGAAAGGGCTGATACATGTAGCTCTGTCATGATTTCACTCACACACACGCACATGTGGACACATGCCACTGTACCCAAACACACACAGAAACATGTAACGGAAAGGACAACCAGGCACAGACATGGCAAACCGTACCCAGCTCTCATGGAAGAACACACATTCCCCACAATAATCTCATGTCTTAGGAAAAACAGCTCTGCACAATGTGCCCCAAGGCCAAGGCACTCACTAAGACAGGGCCTGACATGGCAGGTGTCTTCCTGCTGGAAAGAAGCGGGCACAAGCTACTCTTGGGCGGCCACAGTGGGAGGTGCAGGGACACACCGGCTTCTCCACTGGGAGGCTGCGACCACAAACAGCATCATCCCACAACCAGAGTGGCAGGGGAGGGTGAGCACGGCTTTACGTGCGAGTCCAACCCCATCTGGGATCAAGCACCGTAATGTGGGCTCTTCTCGGCAACCACAGCAGCTTCCCGGCAGGTGGATTCTCAGACACTAAGCCACGGCAGGAACAGCTTCCACGGGTAACAAACGGTTACATGGTTAATAACGTCCACGTTCACAGCAGCCTACAGCTGTGGTGTGTGTCGAGTTACTTTACATTAAAAAGGAACACAGAAACATAGCCACAAAAATAAAAACTGGTCTTTTCAGGAGACACCATCGGTTTTAAATCCCTCCCACACCACATTGGATTACATTCAGTATGGCTTCCGAAGGTGCTGGCTGGCTTTCTCCCAGGCAGCTCCAGCAGTCTGCTTCGCTCTGGCCTCGGCTACCACGTGTCAGGAACTTCGAAGAGCTTGGCAGGGCTGACTGCGACGCTCCCTAAGGGAAGGAGAGAGAAGTATGAACTACAATGGGATGGTCCTGCAGGGAAGACACCCCAGGCCTGGCACAGAGCCTGGCACCTGTGCCGCTGCAGATAGACGGCAAGAGGTGCTGGCTGCACAGCTGCCCACAGCTGGGAAAAATCCACAGATGGGGCCTGGCTGGGAAGACCAGTGCCTGGCAGTGTGAGCGCGGTGCCACCCCAGTGGAGGTCAGGGTGCGTCTGTCTACTTATTTTACAAGACTTCACATAGGACTTGCCAGTGCAGCTCTCCGGCTCACACACTTCATTCTTAGCTAGAGATCACACTGCGTGCTTAATTCATGTAATCTTTGTGGCTATCGCCATCTGGGTTCCAGAAGTGAGAAGAGCCTTCAAGCAGTGAGGAACGGTGTCAGCCCACACTGCTGGCCAGCGGTGAGGGGTGTCTGGACCCCCTCGGCACCATGACCCTATAGAGCCCAGGAACCCAGGTCTCTTCATCGAGCAGCGGCCACGCCTGCTGGAGGATAATCCAGGCAGCCCTGGGGTAGAAGGAAGGGCTGGCGGGCTCCCGAGGTCCTGAGATGGCGAAAGCGGTCGTAGCTTTGTCCAGTTGCAGCATCGCTAGCGGAGCCCTCCTCTGGGCCTGAAGCGATCTTTCTGGCATAGTTTCTGGGAGTTAGCATGCCATCTTTTCCATTCAGGGACCCTGCAACAGGAGCTGCAGTGGCACCGCAGCTGGGCAGGGGACACCAACATTTAGACTTCGGAGCAGAACAGAGCCAAAGAAGTGTGTGGAGACAGCCCGCTGCAAACACCCTGCCAGTGCTGCCGAGGCCTTCAGGCGGCAGCAGGAAAAGCAGCAGAGCCCGGTCCCAGATGCTAAGAGCCCAAGGCCCAAGCAGGAGGAGAAAAGTCTTTGGGGACGTCTCAAAAAGGGAGAGACCTCAGCACATAGCAGGGCACCACTGAGGCCAAGGGGCCACTGTCACCACAGAGACACCCCATGACAAAAAAAAGCATTGCCCAACATGGGAGTTCCCACTTCCAATCCCTTCCCACGATAAGGTAGAGTCAGGCTGAGGTGGCCAGAGAGGGGGGCATGGTGGTGCTCCGCCCTGTGTCTCCTCACCCTGATGAACATGCGTGTCCTAGGACAAGCAGAGAGACCACCCATGTGAAAAGATTCACATGGGCCACGCAGAAAAGGAGTTCAGGTGATCATTTAAAACAAACCAGCACAACTAGAAGCGAGTGTACTGTCAAAGCTTGCTGTCTGCACCTGGCCTTAGCTGAGGTGTGTGTGAGCTTGGGCCTGAGGGAGGCATTGCTCCCACATGCAGTTTAGACTCTGTGAAGAGTTGGTCTAAAATAATGCAGTACGCAAAAGTTCTGGAACCAGTTACGTGACTCCAAGCAAATTTCATCTACAAATGGGCCTCACCTCACTTTACCCTGGCTAGGAGTCTGTGAAACAGGATTCAGTGAACACTAGGCCCCTTCCTGTATCAGTGATGTGCCAGACAATGGATGTGGCTGTCTTGAGGAAGCCGGTAGCACACTGTCAAAACCATGCCCATCTTCTCTGTCTAAAGGAGGACCAGAGCTCAGGACACAGAGCAGAGAAGAGAGATGCTCAGGGCAAGGCTTTCTTGAGTACTCCGAAGGGAGGCGTAGTTAGCCTCCATGCCATACCTATGGGGAAACAGCTGGCTCTCTTAGAGAGCAAAGAATCATATAGGAATAATTTTTCTTCTAGACAAATACTTCAGGGCCCTGCCTCTTGCTAATAGTTGGTTTTAATTCATACCTTACATTGCATACAAAGACTAATCTGGTCTATACCTTTAAATATAAAACATTAAAACAGTAACACATCTGGAAGAAAATAATAGGAGAAAATCTTTGCAGCTCAGAGTCAGGCAAAAGTTTAGTGAATGAACTCATCTATGTCACCAAAGGGATAATCCACAAAAACCTTGATCAATTTGGAAAAAGCAAAACACTCAAAACTACAAAAGGACTTGTACCTTTAATCTATAAAGCATCTCAAAAACTTCATAAGAAACGAGTAACCCAATGAAAACATGGGCCAAAAGTGTGAATATAGCCAGAAAAAGAGGTGTGGATGGCAAATGATCAAGTGGAGATATGCTCGACATAGGTGTCACTAGGGAAATACAAACCCAAGCCACAGTGACATGCCACTGTACACCTGTTACAACAAGTCCAGCAAGACTGATACTGGTGAAGGCATGTGACAACAGCCCTCTCACCCACAGGTGGAAACAGAGAATGTGCTACCAAAAAACACTTCAGAAAAATGTGTCACTTCTGAAAACTGAGTGACAGTTTCTTACCATATGACCCAGGGATTCTACTCTTAGGCCCAGAAGATGTGAAAACTAAAGTTTATATAAAAATCTGACCACAAATGTTTAGAGGAACTTACTACCCACAATGGTGCATGCCTGTAATCCCAGTAATTGGGGGGCTGGGACAGGTATCACTGTGAGCCGGAGGACAGCCTGAACTACACAGTGAGACCCTATTCCCAAAAAACAAATCAAAACAAAAAGTGTTTATGGAATTTGATTCTCAATTTCCAAAAGATGGCAACAACCTGAATGTCCCTTGACTGAGAAAAAAGTAGCCATGATCCTTAAAATGGTGTGCCAGCCAGTAGCAGAAAGGAGTGAACTAAGGATTCATACAGTAACACGAAAGAAGTTAAATAAAGGAATGACAAAGTAGCTGTTGTAGGATTCCACTTATGTGACATTTTGGAAAAGGCAAAATTACAGGGATAGTATTATCAGTGGTTGCCAGGATCTAGAGGCCCAGAGAAAGACTGGAAATGGGGACATGAGAAAGTTCCTTGGGGTGACACAATGCTCTGTATCCCAACCACTGCAGGACCAACATGGCCGTACACATCTGTACAGACACCCTGAAATGTATAACTGAAAGAGATGGTGGCTTTGATTGTATGTACATTATCTTGATAAACTCTGTAAGAAACATAGGAATGATGTTTAAAAGTTCTAGCCAGGTGTGGTAGTGGGTACCTGTAGCCCCAAGTTTTCAGGAGGTTGAGGCAGAAGGATTACTGGAGCTCATGGGTCAGAGACCAGTGTGGGTAACACAATGAGATCCATTTCCCCCAATGCAAGTTTGTTTTAATATGGATTTAACATGAACTACTATGCTGCTAATTCAGAAATACGGAAACAGGTTGCCTACTGCAGATCCACAGGGAGGCACGGTAGGTACCATGTAAAAGGCAGAGTAAAAACACTTGCTGTCAGAAGGACCCCTGGGAGCCACACAGAAGTTTTCCACTAGGAAATCCTCATGAAGGCACAATGGGCAGACTTCCCACTCTGAGGAGGCAGGATGCTGACAGGAACCTCCTGGGGACCCCAGAGGAGCAAGAAAGGTGCAGACGTGGGCTGTGAGGTGGCCCTGCTGCCAGCACCTGCCTCCTGTGACACATTTTAATGACATTACTAAAGGCTTCTCAGGAGGTTGCTGGGTATGTTCAGTTTGGTCACTCTGGTGACCGACAGCCAGAGCGGCTGGTCTCATTCCTGACCTGTTACTGCATGAGGAGACTGCTGCTCTCAGCATGTAGATCCTGTATTTGTGTACTGCAACCCTAAGTGTTTAGGTTTGAAAAGTTTGGCAGATTGGTCAAGACTCCAAAGACATGCATGGTTCTTGGCAAACCGGTAAAGTCTAAGGTCCTGGGTCTTAAGGGACAGGAACAAGACCTGGCTTGAGGTCTCTGTGTGCAGGGCAAGAAACATCTGGAAACAGTCGGTCTCTAGCTCTGGGCCTGACTAGGAGCTGTAAGAACCTCCAGCTGGGGCACAGCAGATGGTCAGCACAGGCAGCATGAGCCCCGCGGGGTGGGGCTGGGATTTCTGGAGAGGGGAGAGGAGGCTGACTCTGGGCTTTCTTGGGCCCTGGAGTCCCACCTTCAGCTAAAAGTGCCCTGGGAAATGACCACACCTCCTGAGGACAGTGGAGCCCAGCAGGAACAGCATGTAGCACCTCTCACCACTAATTATAACACACATACACAGGAGGCCTGAAGTGTCCATTTGCTTCTTGAAAACAGGAGAGAAACACTGTAATTAAGAGAAAAAATGTTTGCTGAGCACACAGTGCATCCAAAGGGGAGTGACAACTGTGCATCGGGGCCTGGACACATGGAGGGACGTGCTGTATCCCCAGCTCTTCTTTGAGACTGGCTCTCACACTAAGTTGCCCGGGCTGCCTGGAATCTGTGGTCCTTCTCCCTCTGACCCAAGGCACCCAGGACTACAGGCCTGTGCCGCCATGTCAGGCTTACTAAGTGACTATCACGTGAACACTCAGACTAACATGTTTCTGATTTAGAACAGCTGCAAGGAACGCCTCTGTGAAGAACCCTGGGTGGACAGTGTGGATCAAACTCACCACTACAGCGTGGCACAGTATGTGACTCCAGGGCTGGCGGCTGCCACGCTTGCCAGCTCTAGTCCCTGACTTCACAGGACTTACATACGGTCTTCAGTTTCCTCTCCATAGCTGGGAACATCTATGCCTCACTGTCTTAGGGCCCACCCTAAATAATACAAAAATATTATCTGTACATAATATAAACCCAAATGCAGGGTGTGGTGGAACATACCTATTGTTCCAGCACTCAGGAGGCGGAGGCAGGAGAAATGCCATATGTTTGAGGCCAGCCTCAACTACAGATATAGAATGTGTGGCAAAAAAGGTCTCCATCTTCAATAAATGCTCATTTCTTCTGCTGTTTAGGTAATTTTGTTATTTGTGAAGGGACCTAGTTAACTTTTAGTGGCACTCAGAAGTTAAAGTGTCTCACTAAGCAAACAACATCCTATTTGCAGCATCTATGGAGCAGCAGTTGTCCCAGCATTGCTATAGCATGCCACCTTCCATCCACGTCCTGGGTCCTTGGGAGACAGACCCCGCCCCAGCTGGGCCCTGCCTGCCATGTCTCTCATGCTTGCCCAGTGCCTGTGGGAGCCAGCTGAGTACTTGTCAAGATGCTCTCTGAGAACCGGAGCTGGAGCCAAGACCCCAGACCTATTTCTAGCGAGAGGACTGAGCCACACTCCAGCCTGGTTCCCATCGACAGCAGAACCAGGCCCTCTGGCCTCTGGTCCACTTTGGACACCTACGAGAGTTCAACACAGTCCCTCAACAAGGCTCTGTACTCGCTCTTACTAGAAGCCCCTTTTCAAGGAACTGAACAAGCAAAAGTGGCCACTCTACAGGTCCAGCACCGGGAATCTTGACCCACTCCTGTAGACACCGACAGGCTCAAACGCTGAGAACAACCAAGAAGGAAGAATCCGTTCAACTTCCACCTCTGCTGTCAGGAGGCCGCCTTGGCAAACGGAGCTCCAGAATAAAACCTAATTCTTTCTCGTTCCGGATTCAATTAAAGTTGTCAAGATGTGTCTCTGTCTCTGTCTCTGTCTCTCTCTTTCAGCTGCACTGACAAAGAAGTACAAAATCTACAATTTTTTTTTAGCTCAAATCATTTGGCGGTGACATCTTTACTGTCAATGGGAGAAAAAAAAAAAGAAAAAGAAAAATCCTACTTTATTACAGCATTGTAAGTTCAAAACCCTAAATCACTTATAGAAAGTTTTTACTTTAAATAATGAAAACTATGAAAGAAACTAATCTACTAATGCAATCTCCTATTGGGTATTTTAATCCCAGATTTTAGAGATCATAGTGACACAGAAGAAGAAAAACCAAAAAGCTTGTGTCTGAGGAGAGCGAAACTGAGCAAGAAGCTGGATACTGAGGGGCTGGGGTGCAGCTCAGGGGAGGGACTTGCCCAGTGTGTACTGGGCCTGAGTTCCGCTCTGAGCCTGGCAAATGGAGACCGAGAAAGCAAAGACCACAACGCAAGAGGGATCCACTCAGCGTGATCGCTAACAGGCGGCTCACATTTCACTGTTTTTGAGGATGTGCCAGTGTACCAAGTTTGAATGCTATGGAGACTACAGATTCAAAACTTGTCTGATGTTTATTTTAGGGGAAGGCAAGCAGGCAAGAAAAGAAAGGTGCCCAGAGTCAGAGGGAATGGCCAAAATATACAGTCAAGGCTTCAAACAAGAGTTTAGATTTTCTGTTAAATTTAAGCACTAGCACGCTATATAAAAAGCATATGCAGCATTTTGGCTGCTTCTGTGATTTCATTAATATCAATGAGATTCCGAAAACTCCCTGCAGTCACATCAGGCCACATGCAAAAGAGAAATTAATGAAAACAAAGGGACTTCTCAGCTTGGAGAGGAGTCAACATCCACTGCCTGACTCCCTCCTGCCTTTGATTTGACTGTTACAGCTCCACTAACAGGGTAACTGTCACTGTGTGAGACAAAGGCAGATGATAACAGAGTCTGGTCCCATGGCTCTCTTATCCTGAGCACACAGCACAACCGTGGGAGAAGTCGCTGCTTCCCTGTTGGACAGACTTAAGGGCTCTGTGGCCAAGGGCTATAATCCTTTGGACCATTTTTGTTCCATTGTAAAATGAAAATGATGAGCACCTCACAGGTTTAAATTAAAATTTCCGTCAAGCATTCAGGGTTGTCCTGGACTCACAACAAGCACTCAGGGAGCAGGGGCTAAAGTTGCCACCATTGTGACTGCTGCCTGACCAAAATGTGACTTGGAGCAGGGGTGGCCTCCAGATGCTGACCAACAAGAAGTGGCCTAGGTGGTGTAGGACCTTCCCCTGGCTGTGTCTAGCCTCAGGCTGGGCCGTCCGCAGTCTCCCTCAGCTCTGCTTCTTACTGGTGGCACAGACTGGAACCTTCCTGACCTCTCTGAGCCAGGCACCTACATCACTAATGCAGGGATGATGACTCCTCACTTCAGTGCTGTTGTGAAAACCAATGGAAACAAGGACAGAAAAGGCTTCTTCTACACACTGTCTGGCATGCAGCAGCCTTGCAACATGTGCTGATTTCCTATTTCCTTGGCTTCTTATATAATTCTGCTTATGAGAGAAATCCAGGTTGCCTGAGGTGTTGCTGGGAACAGTGTAAACTCTGCTACTGAAAATAACATGTGGGAGTAAGGCTTCTGTGCAAATTTAAATGCACATTTTAAAATTCTAAGGATACTTTAAATACACTGTCAAAATATCTAAAACATGGAAGAGAAAGAGATTACCAGGAAGACCTAAGCATCTTCAATGAAGTGATCTCAGGCCAGAGGTTACCAGAGCCAGGGTTTCTTAGAATTCTTCAAATTAAAATACAACATTCCTTAAAATATCTGACTAGATGGAAACAGCATGGACTTTGCCGTCCAGCAAAGCTTTGCTATCCTTTTTCCCCCAAGTAAGTTTCTAGAGCAGTTGAGGAGGGCACAACCCCAGGATTTTAGTCAGATCCAATACAAACCTGCTGGAGTAAGCTCTTTCTTCATTCTTTTTAATTTCTTGGCCTTCTTCCTTCCCTCTGAGAGAGACTCTGCACAGGAATCCGTCTGCTCAAGCTCAGAGTCAGAAATCTTCCCTGATACTCTATCCTCTGAGCCAGCTTCTGGACTAGGACTCAGATTTCTCTTTCTGACTGTTCCGGTGGCTGTAAAGCTGAAATACAAAACGTGGAACAAGATGGTGTTAGGAGGAGCACTAAGACCAGCCTCCAAAAACACTGTAATACTCTTAATTCTATGAACATTTCACCACCAATCAACAGAGGCAGCTGCTGCCTGTGGAGAAAAATTAAAGACCTACTTAGGAATTGAGGTCTAAAAATTTACTCATGACAACCAGATTCAGAAACAAGTTCAACTTTGAGCTTGTATAGAGATATATAAAACTTGGAGTTGGTCTTTGTGATAAGAACAAAATTTTATAGAAAATTCCAGATCTTTACTCTGGGAAAGCTGTTATAACAGAAGAGTAGAGCTACTATAACAAAAGAGTAGTTTTGATTACATGAAATCAGACTGTAGCACTATTACTTTCAGACTTGCTAACAGATACATAGAGAAATTTTTATCACACTGCTTAAGAACCTTTCTCAAAAAAACAAAAACCTTGAACAGTTATCAAATATACCTGGCCTCTGTGCAATTCTTTTCCAAAACTATGTTATTAAATTTATAATTAAACTTGGCTTAATTTTGAAAGCTTTACAGGATTTGGCATGTTCAGTCATACTGTATGTCCTGATTTTTCCTTTAGAAAAAATCACTTTCCCAATCTCCTATAAATGGGTCTTATAGATTTTTTTTTATTATGAAAAACATAGAAAAAAATCAGGGCATTCCATTTAAGGAAGACTGTTCAAAGTAAAGACAAAGGTTCAGGGTGAGACAGGGAAGGCACACATACTCCTCCTAGCTTTCTTTCAGAAGTGAGCCACTACAAATGTTCCATATAAAAACTATGGCTAACCAATTATTCACATTACTCCTCTGCTCACATCGCTGGACTTGACAGTTCACCTCCATAGAGGAGAATAAACTGCTTCCCTGGTGATTTTCACAGGTCCCAGGAAGCAGAAGAGATTCAAGCTCTTGGCTTGTTCGGTCTCACATTTCTTACCAGAGCTTCTGGAAACAGCCATTTCATTGAAGGGCCATAAAAAAAGAGGGGACATCAATGGCAATATTTTTGGGGAAACTTCTTAGAGTTTTGTGCTTAAGTTTCCTGCTTACAGACTGATAAAACTGTCAAAACATTTTTTTAAAGATTAACAAAGTCTGGGTGATTTTAGAAAATAATGTGTAAAGAAATAGTAAGAAACCATTATTCCAGTGCAAAAGAGGGGACCTTAGCAATTTCTTGGGACTGGGCTGGAGATTTGGCTCAGTGGTTCCAGTGCCTGCCTCACAAGTGCAAGGTCCCTGGTTCAATCCTCGGTAACCACATACAACAATACTGGGCGTGGTACACCCACTGGCAATCAGTACCTCATACCACAGATGCCAGGCTTGGTGGCTCAAGCCTGTAATCCCAGCACTCGGAAAGCAGAGGCAGGAGGATTGCTGAGTTCAAGGCTTGCCTGGGCTACATAGTGAGCTCAGAGCCAGCCTGAACTACAAAGCGAGACCCTGTCTCAAAAAAAAAAAAAATTCTTGGGACTATAAATTCTGGAACATAGTAGTCTCTGGGATTTAAATGTTTAATGAAAACTCAGAACCCAATGAAAGTAATCATCATATACTGCAAACATGTACTAAGAAAAATAAAAAAGTTTTAAAGAGAACCATTAGCATTAAAAATACTTCATGTAATACAAATGTAGAAATATCTCCTAGTACATATAGGAATACACTGCATGATATAGTTGATATCTTAAATAACTCGGGGGCAAAGATAGACTTTTTAAAAACACTGTTAGATCTATTTCTCACACTATACAGAAGAATCAGTCTCCCTTGAATCACACATCTAAATGTGGAAATGAAATTGTACAAGGGCTACAAAAAATCTGGGTGCATTTTTTCCACCTAGATGTATAAAAGCTTTTTGAAACTCTTCGTCACAGTCTAGAGACAACAGAAGATTTATAAACATAAAGTTCTTTTGCACGGCAGTGAAAACAATGAAGTCAAAAAGCAAATGACAAATCAGGAGACAATAGAGGCAACTTATGTCACAGATAAAGGAGGTGATGTATCTAATACAAATAACTCAAAACTGAGGATACTAAAAATCCTACAGAAAATTGACAAAGGTATAAGTAACTCACTAGATACATATATACACACCTATGTCTTAAATGCACAAAAAGACATTCAACTTTATTCATAATGCAAAATAAAGTGACACTGGAACACGGTTTTCTCACCTACTAGATTAACAAAAATATCTCAGACCTTGCTGAAATACTGTGTTGGTACATGTGGAGCATGAGCACTTACACATGGGTGACATGAATGCAAATAACAGCGTCTGTTCTTACAGAACAGAATGAGATCACCTACCAGAGACGTGCCTGTACAAGGTTTGAGTCTAGGTTTCTATTTCTAGGAATTTAAAAGATATACCTCTTAGAATGCAAAAATGCAAATATACAAGTTATTTGTTTCAACATAATTTGTAAATTGAAAAATACTGTAAAACAACTAAATGTTTTAGCATAGAGAAACTGGGTGGGTACACCATAGTGCACATATTTGCACAATCAAGACAAAATGGAGCAAGTACAAGAAAGGAATGAAGAACTCAAACTGAGAATGAATATGGACTGATTTCCAGTAAACTGATGCAAAAGACAAAGTGCAGCCAGTGTGGTGGCTCACGCCTGTTACCCCAGCACTCAGAGGCAGAGGCAGGAGGATTGTTGAGTCCGAGGCTTGCCTGGGCTACACAGTGAGCTCAGGGCCATCCTGAACTACAAAGTGAGAACCTGTCTCAGGAAGAAAAAAAAAAAAAGACAGTGCAAAAGAGCAATTTATGAATCTGGTATTTCCGGTCTTGAGGGACTGGACTTGCAGAGAACTAAAAAGACATTCTAAATGCTCTGATTTCCTTCTGTAGGGGAATGGGTGAAGCAGCTGTGAAAAGATGCACTAGACTGCTGAGCAAATCAGTGAGCGTGCTGACACACATAGGCTATGGCACAGAGAAATGAAGGGACAATATAACTGGAGTTAAGGGTCTGTGAGCTTTGTGTTCATGCTGATGTGCACACACACAGCTGTGTACACACGTATGCATGGGTATATGTCTGCACACGTATCTCGTAGCTTGTCCACTGAATGGACCTAGAAGGGAGGACTCCCAAACAGCAGTGGACATATCCAGTGCTTGGATCTTAGTTTCTACCATTATCTTCATTATAAGGACCCAGGGCTCATTGCAAGAGTGGCTGAGCCCACAGTCAGATAGAGAAGCATATGATGTCCCAGAAATACAGTACCACAAAGAAGGTCTAAGGACCCAGCTTGAAAGGGCTCCCCTCGGTCATTTCTAGGGCCAGTATGAACATTGAGTAATTAAAGGGCAGTAATCAATTCTAAAGCACTGGGAAAAAGTACAAATGCAAGTCTCTTCATCAATAAACATGTAAGGGAGGAAGGGAGGGAGAAAGGGTGAGAGGCATAGGGGAAAGAATACACTGATGGTATGTGACTTACACATGATGTCTAACAAAGCTTCACTTTTCCTCAGTGGCCGAGGCTCACAGCCTTGAAGACTGAGCAGGCCTTCCTCAGCCTCAGTAGCTGAGCTTTTGCTCCTCCAGTGGCTCCATCCTGTACCTCAGGAATACTCTTCCAGCACTGTGAGCACAGCCTAGGGGCCATCTCCAAAAACTTGTGGGCCTTGCAATACTGCCTGCTACTCCTTGCACAACCCTGGGTTTTTTACAATAGGGCTCCAACCAGCCAGTCTCCCTCTTCCTTCCTTTCTTCAGTCTCCTCTCCCTTCAAATTCATTCCTTCCAACATTACCAAGGCTCTTCTGAAGTACAATATTCCCAGCTCAAAAGCATCTACAGCTTTGCATTACACACCTGAACTTAAATTGATTGGCCCAGGTTCCAAGATCTTCTCTCAGCTCAGTTAGAGTCTACTTTCTGAAGGCTGGGTATTTACCTCAGTGGTTCTGGCATCTGCCTTGAAGTGCAGTGTCCTAAGTTTGATCGCCATTACCATATACCACAGTGCCGGGAGTGGTGGCTCAGACTCATAATCCCAGCTAGCAGTACCACACACCACAGTGCCGGGTGTGGTGGCTCAGGCCTGTAATCCCAGCACTCAGAAGGTAGAGGCAGGAGGACTGCTGTGAGTTCAAGTGTAGCCTGGGCTACACAGTGAGCTCAGGGCCACCCTGAAGTACAAAGTAAGAACCTGTTCCCAAAACAAAACAAAACAAAACAAAACAAAGACAGAATCTGCTTTTTGAGCTTTCTCTTCCACTAGGGACTAAGAGAGACTGACCTAAATGTGTTCTATTACGTGCTCTTTTCCATGTGTCCACAGGCCACTCAGGGCTTATTGGCGTCCAAATGCATTCTATGCTTCCTGTTTCAATGTTACTGTTCATGTTACTTAGCCCCTCCTGCTTAAACAAGTCTTACAAGAACATTCTCAAATTATCATTTAATGTTCCTTCCTTTCTATGCTTCCCATAATACACTGCTTGTCTGTCTCAAGGGAACATCAAGCCATTCATTCTTTTATTTATAACAAACAGAAACTGGGAATAGTGCAGGTGTCCATTAACAGCAGGACGGATGAACCAAGCAAGGTATATTCACACCGTGAAATACAGTAGTAAAAATTCAGCAGTGAAAAAAATAAGGAACTAAGGACAAGCCTGATCATCACCAAGACAGATGAACTGCAAAATCATTTTGCTACGTCAATGAAGCCTCCAGAGAAAAGAGTGGATATTTTGTAATTCTATTTTTATGAAATTCCAGAAATGGCCAAAGTAATCTATGGAGAAAAATTTTCAGAATGATGGGGGTGGAAGGGTAGGCAGGTCTGTGGGAACTTTCTGGCATAATATTAATGTCTGTATCTTTATAAGAGTCTGCTTTTGACACATTCACAGGTCAACATTACATGGAATGCTGGGAATGTGCTGAGAATGTGTATCTAGCACGTACTAGGTCTTGAGTTTGATCCACAGCACCACTACCGAAATAAGGAAATAGTGGATTACTTTGGTTTGAGCATTAACTGTAAATGTTGATCTGGTGGGCACTGTCTAGAGTACATAGGTTTCACCCTAGCCACTTGTTTTTGTGGTGTTTTGGCTAAATAAGGCCCATACCCCCGTAATGCTCCTATCCACAAACATCTGAGTATCTTCTAAGCAGCAGGGACTGTATTAGACATGCCTCTGGGAGTATTTTTTTTTTTTTTAAACACAGAATCTTGCTTTGTAGTTGAGGGTGGCTCTGAGCTTATTATGTAGCTCAGGCAAGCCTTGAACTCAGCAATACTCCTGTCTCTGTCTACCGAGTGCTGGGATTACAGGTGTGAGCCACCATGCCCAGCATTGCAGTGTGTGGTACTGACTGCTGTTGGGCATGAGTGTGATATATGTGGTGTGTGGTACTGGGGATCAAACTCATGACCGTAAGCTTACAAGGCAGATGCCAGAACCACTGAGCTAAATCCCCAGCTCTGGGAGAGGGTTTTTTTTTATACAACCTCTAAGTTTACAAAGCATTTACTAAATACTTTTCAATCATGCATAACATTCCTTTGTTACTAATCTAAGTTTCTGCTCTCGAGTAAGAACCCTTTGCTTCCTAGAAAGGTTACTGGTTACTGGGCATTCTATCCAAGAAAGCTACCAGACATATATGCCATTAGTATGTTTCACATGTATATAATATTCATATGAACAAAATTTGCTCATCCTCTTCTAACAAAAACAAAAGCTGTGGCTATAAAATATAAGCAGATTTAGATTAAAAAGTTTTTATTATACATTTAAAACCAGGTATTTTGTAATACTGCCTTTGCAGATGTGACTCTATACATTCTGGACATAGGACTGTGTGTGTTTGTGTGTAGATGCTCTTAAAATATGCATATTGACAGGGCATTCCTTTTTTTTTTTTTTTTTTTTTAGACAGGGTCTTGCTTTGTAGTTCAGGCTGGCCCTGAGCTCATTGTTTAGCCCAGGCAAGCCTCAAACTCACAAGAATCCTCCTGCCTCTGCCTCCTGGGTGCTGGGATTACAGGTGTGAGCCACCATGCCCTGCGACAAGGTATTCTTTTACAGATTGATTATAAATGCCAGAAATAAAGATGAGGTTCAGAGAAAACAATTTTCCACCAGTATGAGTCCATCTTTCACACAGAATTCTAATGTAAGATATTAAATAGTTTATAATGAATAAGAAGTGCATATATAATTTATATGTAAGAAGTGGTGACTAATTGTAGAATAACATGTTATAAACACAACTTGTATCAAAACTAAATATTAAAAAACTTTGACTTGTATTTTTGCTACAAGTTAAATTACTGTCAACTACCAATCAAATTTTGCAAGAGTGGTAATCTCCATTAACTGTCCCCTGGTAGTAGGAAAAATAAGTCTGAGTATAGACAGGTCTAATTTACAGTTATGATGAGTTCCCTTGGCTCTGAAACAGCAAGCAGAGATATTTGACTGGCACATGAAATTATGGTATTCTTTACATGCACTGAAATCCACTAATTTAACCACTCAGTTTGGTTTACTTTGGAGATTGTGTATAACCAAGTAACCACTACAACAGTCAGGATTTCTCTACATAGACTCATAGGGCTGCTCTGTGGCATTCCACATCACAAGAGCCACTAACGTGCTTGCGGCCCTCTTCACTGCATTTTATGGAAGTTCATTTATGGGTGAAATCATGTAATTAGAAAGTCTGTATTTAACTCTTTTTTGCTTAACACTATGCAAGTCACATTGAGGAAGTAGTGGCATTTCATCTCTTCTATTGCTGAATGGTATTAATCACAATGTGATATGGCTATATCACAGTTTATTCATTTACCAGTTGATGGAATTTAGGCTTTTTCCAATTTTTTTGTTATAAATAATGTTGTTATGAATATTTACATAAAAGCTTTCTGTGACTGTAGGATTTTATCTTTTTTCTATTTCCCCACCTTTTAAAAACTTGGTTACTGAGCTGGGTGTGGTAGTGCCTGCTTGTAATACAAGCACTCAGGAGGCAGAGGCAGGATGATTACCAAGACAGAGGTCAGCCTGAACTATACAATGAGACCCTGTCTGAACTGGGGAGGGCTCCAGGACCCTGGATGATACCAAAACTCCTGGCTGCTCAAGTCCCTTATAAAATGACATGTATTTGCACATAACTTAACATATCTACCAGTACACTTTAAATCATTTTTGATTACTTATAATACCTAGTTCAGTATAAATGCTATATAAATAGCTATTATACTGTTTAGAGGAAAATGAGAAGAGAGTCTGAACATGATCAGTACAGACATAGTTTTTAAATAAAAATATTTTTGACTGTAAGGTGGTGACTCCACAGATGTGGAAACCACTGATGAGGTGGCCAACCATAGGCATCTATTAAAAAAAAGAACACTTAATTGTAATTAAATCCAATTTATCATTATATTTCTCTTATGGCTCATGTTTTTGATCCTAAACTTAAGAGATCTCTGCCTATTCCAAGACACTAAGATTTTCTTTTATCATTTCTCCCAGAAGTGTTATTTTAATTCTTACATTGATGCCTACAAGTCATTTTAAGTTTTTGCACACAGTATAGTGTAAGAATAGAATTTCATCTTTTTGCATAGCATTATCGACTTGTTTCAATATTATCTGCTGACAAAACTATCCTTTGCCTTCTGAATTATCAGCACTTTTCTCAGGAATTTTTAGTTTTTCCAAATTTTTGACAGTAATTAACTTCAAGATTCAAGAGAGAAAAACTGGAATTCCCAAATCATAAATTACCCTGTATTTTTCCATATCAACATAATTATAAGTTTTTGAGTGAGATTTATCAAAATTAACTTCTAGGGCTGGAGGGTTAGCTCAGTGGTTCT